>JAJEJO010000750.1:639821-655032 GCA_020662805.1 Glaucomys volans
CTTCCTTCCTTCCTTCCTTCCTTCCTTCCTTCCTTCCTTCCTTCCTTCCTTTCTTTCTTTCAACAAAATCTGTTTTTCACTGCATGTTGTATTTTCTGCTACAGAATTTTGGTTAACATGAAAATTCACAGCAGGATGAATATGGAAATCTATCAAGGCTGAAAAAAAAATGTCTCGGTTATGATATGTCCAGAAATACTTCCATTATCTTGCTTCCTTCAATTAAGGTGCCTAATGTCACTAGGTATTGCTGGAGTTTAGGTTAAACTAATGATGAAATGATGAGTGAATTCCTTGAGGGTTGAAATTATGAGACCAAGAGAAGACAAGTCTTTCCTGAATCACAACATGAATGTGATAGGTGGAGCACTGGATCTTGTGCCTGGTCATCCTCAAAAGGGGATGAGGGAAGCAGGTATCTTTAGTTAAAGGCATTTCTATATTTTTAGTTGACAGACTGATAAGATGAAAATATGTGACAACCAAGTTTATATTCCCTAACCTTTATAGTTAAGGATTTCCTGCATGTACTTGTATATTTACACGAGTATACCTATGCACATGCATCATACATATATTAAAAATATATAAAAAGTTATAGATTTCCTGTCCTAACATTCCAACAGTTATATATTTAACCACATAATTTCTTTTGAAGAACATTTGTCCTGGATGATTTTGTAATATTTAATATTGTCCCTAGATTTAAAAGTTGTTATGGTGTAGATATGAGGCATCCTCCCAAAACTTATATGTAAGTCCATAAAAGAAAGTACAGAGGTGAAATAATTTAATTATGAGAGCTTTAACCTAATCAAGGCTCTCACCTGGATTAATCCAGTGACAGGGATTAGCTAGGTGGTAACTATAGGTAGGTAGGGTGTGGATGGAGGAAGTAGGTCACTGGGGACATGTCTTTGTTGTTTATATTTTTGTCCCTGGTGGACGGACCTCTCTCTGCTTCCTGGTTGTCATGTCCTGAGCTGCCCTTCCACCATGAAGTTCCATCTCACCTTGAGCCCAGATTTGTGGAGTAGACCTTGGACTGAACTTCTGAGAATGTATGCCAAAATAAACTTTCCTTCCTTTACATTGTTCTTATTAGGTCTTTTGGTCATGGTAACACAAAGCTGACTAAAACAGCAACAAACCACAAAAGTATTAATATTAGCAGTACTAGTGTCTTTGTCTTCAATAGATATCACTTATTTTTATACTATTTTTGTAGTTGTACTTAACTGAAATTCCATTTTGTGTTTATGACTACTTGAAATGGTGGCAATTAAATTTATTTATTTAATGCTAATAAATAAGCACATATATTACAAAATGATTTCTTCACTAATAGTAACTATTTTTTTTTTAAATAATTGGCTTCCAAAATAAACTTTTGCTCCTCTAGGGTATTCTTGTTGGGTCTTTTGGTCACATCAATGCAACTGACTGAAATAGTTTTCTTTTTCTTTTTTTTATTGGCTCCATTTGCTATTACATTCTCTAAAAGACCACTGAAGGTAGATGACTTTAGAGAATCACTGACTTTTGGAAACAGCCAAAAGTATTCAGAATGAAGTCTTGTAAAGGTGAATAAGCCACCCTGAGTCCTAGGATATTGAGTCAATTATGAAGCTTAATGACAAATGGTTTATATTGCATTTCTTCTTTGAAAAAATTCTTTTTAGTTACTGTAATGGTTAATTTGAATTGCCAAAATGATTAGATTAAGAGATGCTGAAGATTAAGAGGCTTCTGGGTGTGTCGATGAGGATGTGTCTAGGAATGATTGGCATGTGAGATAGTGAACCAAAATGGAGACCCTCCCTAAGTGTTGGGAGCTCTGTTCAATAGGTTGGAGGCTTGGATGGAATAAGTATTGGAAGAACAAGGAAGCAGCAGCAGATGCAAACTCAATTCTTGAATGGGTTCTTGATGACTGCTGTGATCGCCTGAGTATATCAGACTCTCATTCCTTCACTCTTCAAGGCAGACTCTGCCAGTCATTCTCTAGGGAGTTTCCAGAAGCCTTGGAGTGGGGTAGCATCATTGATCCTTCTTATTCTGAGGCTTCAGCCTCTTGGACTGTGCAGCTACTGGTTCCTCTAGCTCACCAGCCTACAGGTGGTCATTTTGGACTATCCAGCTTCTGACTGTGTAAGGCAATCTAATAAACCCCTTTTAATAATCATCCATCCTGTTGGTTCTCTTCCTCTAGAAAACCCTGACTAATACTGTTACATACAACACCAGGACAGACACTGACGTTATCTCAAAAGCACAGAACATAGCCCTAAACTGCAAATTGATTAGCATTGCATTTCCTCTTGGTCTGAAAAAACCTCCAAAGGAAATCCAACAGCAAGTTCCACATGTGCTTTTGAAAAAGAAGGAAACAGAGGAGTAGAAAGGAAGAAAAAATGAGGACCTAGGGATAAATAAGAAAGAACAAAAAGACTTAATATACCCAGGGGAAATTATTGTTACTTTTGAAAAAGATGAGATAGTTGGAAAACCTAACGAGTTTCAGGAGTTGAAGAAACAATTAATTCAATATTTTAAATCTTCAGTTTTAGAGCAAGATGTGACATATTTTTCTTATGGAGGTCATATTCCTTCCTTATGCTTGTGTTTCTAACATCTGTGTTCCTGAAGTGACCAACTGAGCAGCCTCAGTCTTAAAAGAACTTGCCTTCTTACATCTAACTTGCATTTTATATTTTCACAGCCCCTCTAAAACACGTATTATTATTATTATTATTTTCTATATGGGAAATCTAGGGTTTAGTCAATTTAAACCTGATCACACCATAAGCTTCAGAACTGGAATTTGACCCTGTGGATCCTGATTTCAGATTGTATTTGACAACATGGTTATTCTGAACACCCTCATTGTATAAACTCTTGCCAGATTTCTCACACTTTCTGCAGCCTAAATCTAATTGTTTATTTTCCATATCTTTTGTAATGAAAAATGCGGGAGAACAGACATCTGGGTTTCCAAACCTATGGAATTTAACTTAATAAACTTGAAAAATGAATAATGTGCTATATATAGCTTACTTGTAAGACTATTGAAATGAGATAAACAATGTTTTATTCTGATTTAGTTATAATACTCAACTTGGTAATATTGATAATTGTCAGTAAAATACTTCATTAAGAAAATATGCAAACAATATGAAACATAAAATGAATACAGACTTCCAGCCATAAATTATATCAGGAAAGTCCATGCACTTTCAATACACTCTAAATACTATATTTTGTCCCTGATCTATGTAGCAAACAAAATCCTAATGTTATTGCCTTTGCTTATCACTTTTACCCATAGACTCTCTTTGAACTAAGCTAATAGTACTATCTGCATGGTGCTTTCTACTTATTAAACGCTTGAATTATTAAAGTCTTTCTTTATCTTTCTTAGTACTACTTGTGGCAATGTCAGCACTGATCTGCCCTTTATCCTGGGTAAAAGTTACTACTTCTTTCATTCTCCTAAAACAAGTGCTATTTTGCACAGAATGAATTAGTAGGAAGTCATAAGAAGAGGGTTAAGAATCCTTTGTCTCTTCTAGCAGCAGATCTAACTTTCTTGGCTAACCTCTGGGGATGATTTCATTATCATAGAACCATGTAGCTCTAAGAAAACTGACAAATCATCAAGTAAGCATTGGAGTAATACAGGTAGCCCTTTTCCAACAATCCTGAAATTATTTAAATAATCTTCAATGAAACCAAATAGAATTGGATAACATTTTTTATGGCAACCATTACTTTTTTATTTAAAAAACAAATAGTATAAAATTTAACAAGATTCTTATGTGATTAAAAATCAGTTTCACTGATGTTTAAATTTTTTAAGCAATAAGCTAAACTGAAAAAAAGAGGATGCCCTAAGTACTCCTGTTGATATCCTCCCCCACCCAGGGAAGATATTCTTAGATATTTTAATTATAGTTTGAGGAAAATCTCTACAACTATTAAAACCAACTCTTGGCAATCCATCATTCACTCATCATCTTCATCATAATTTTCTAGAAGTTATGAAGTTTGCATCTCTGATGTCAATAATGTGATATTTCAGGACTGTGCCTTAAAATTTGATTCTAAAATGTGGCACTAGTATTGTATTTACATTCATATGAAATTCTAACTACATATGGGCTTAAAAAGTACTGGAGGTACACCCAATCTGATTTTTCATGGCATGTCTCAGAATTTCCAAGCTTTCGTATGTGTTTAATGAACCACCTCACATGGTGTTTAAATGGTTTTCACCTTTTTAACAAGGTTTCACAGATATTATGAAATTGACATCATCTGTTAAGAATTAATGTAGTAATTTGACAGACTCTTGAAGTTTCAAGCATAGTCTAATTATTGCTTAAGTAAAAAAAAGATTATGCAAAACCATCCCTGAAGTTGAAATGGGAGATCCTTAGGTATTAATTTTTAAGTATCATTTCAGCACACTGGCTTTCATTGCCATACACCTAAAGAAAAGCCTTGCTATTGTCTTCTAATCTCTGTATTGCTGTTGACCTGGACACTGGGTTGCAGAATGAATTGACTGCTAAGTGGTCTTTCCAACAGTTGGTTTTAAGGTCAATGTGGATCATTTAAACCGTTAGAAAAAGCAATAAAGAATTACAGTTTATAGGCATCATTTCATTTGTCCTAAACTATATTTTTATTTCTGTGTGTGTGTGTGTGTGTGTGTGTGTGTGTATAAGAGGTGATGGCTTCAAGATACAATTGAATCTATTGGGGATAAAAAGCTAATTTCATCAACGTTAAAACCAACCTGGATGATTTAGCCTTTGATGAGCATTTCGTGCCCCAAACCATTGGGCTTCTCTACCTGTGGATCAATCCCTTCCTCTTCTTATACATTTTGCCTTTTTGACACAGCCAGACTCACCACACAACTAGCTTTATCTCGGAAACACTAGATCACCAGGGGAGTACACCGACCACTAAAGGGGTTTACTGGACATGGGGTTTCCGAGCTAAAAACAGGATAGTCCTGGAAAAACCAGAGGTTCATTATCCTAGAAAATGTGCTCTGTCAAAAGCCAGGCACCTCAACTGACTTTGGGTGCCTGTGTCAGTTCTCCTCAGTCATGTATTCTCAAACTTTATTTTACTGAAAAACTTATTACCTTATGACAAAAATGAATGAGTAGATTTCCTGTCTACAATGAAACAGAAAGGGAGAAGTTGAGGAATAAGGGATGTTTCATCCAGCAAGTTTTCCCTTGGAAAACCTGTGCATCATGAGGAAGCCTTCCTTACCCTGCTCATCCTGATGTGGTATTTGGTTACACAATAATGCTTATTGTAGACTCTGAGCCTACTAAAATCATAAAGCATAACCAACAAATAGAATGGCATTTTGAAGTGCATGTTCATTCTCAATTCTTCACTCTTGTTTCTGCCCTGGGCAGGTTGTCCGTAAATAAACAAAGAATCCAGCTGCCATACATGAGAAACAAGTAAAAATGAAAATATATCCTTATAGAGTATTTTTGTTTTCTTCTTTTCTTCTTTTCTTCCTTTAAATAGATAGTTCATTTTATTTTAATGGTCATGTCTTGGATCCAGCCGGCAAACCTTTCTTACTGATGGGGTCCCTACTTAACTGGTGTCTGTCATCAGCCTGACCTTGTAGCTTTTTCTAGTGCCATTATACCCTGGGCGCTGGCTTATTTTCATACAGCAGCCCCCTCTGCTTGATCCCACTTCATCTACTTCACGGACACAGACATTTGTTGGGCTTATTAGCTCAGCAGGAGCCTTATCATATTTTGTATCTGAGGCTGTTGGAGATGTCAGGAGATGGAAATGCTGTGTAGCTTTTTATCCTCCTTTCTTTCACTTTCTCCTAGAGCCCAACACTGCATTCGGATTCAGTGCTCTCTTACCACTAGCTGCTGAGATCTCTTTAAATATGTCTAGCTTTGCCATCTGTACCAATAACACTGCAAAGGCTTAGCCATGATTAGGCTGTCAAGATTTATTAAGTTAAAAAGTATCAAAGTTTCTTGCAACCCCAGACCTTTTAAAAGTCTACCTTCTTTGGAATCCCTTCCCCCTCCTCTCTAACATTACAGTCAATGTGCTTCGCTTGACCTTGACCAACATCTGCACCCAGGGAACACTAATGAATTTGGGCCAATTCATCTCCGAACTCCAAATTTAATCAAGCTGACATGCCAGGGAAAGCAGACTAAAATTAACTCCTAGCATTTTAGGTAATCTGAAAATTTTCATAAATTTCACTTGATGGGTTTTTGCCATGCTTAACATTTTAGTTTTCTTCATGACACAATGTTAAATGAATACATACATATTTAGTAGCTAATTTTCAATATTAATGAATTGTATTTATACACATGTGTGCCTGTGTGTATATTTTCATTTGTGGATTCATATAAAAACTGCAACAAAAACGAAGTGCAAAACTGTTGCAAATTTATTTCATCATTTGTCTTTAAGGTATTTGATTGCTATAGTTACTTTAATATGCTTAAACTTACATGGCTGTATGTAAGCATAAGCAGTTCTAAACTGTGATTTTTAAAAGTTATATACCATTCTAACTTGGCTATCATTCTATGCAAATGAATAATGTCATTCATTTAAGATATTATTGCATTATTTTGGCATTACGTAAACAGAGCAATCTCAAATCTCATGTCCCCCAATTAAGAAACTCCCATATGTTTATTTAAAATATTATTTTCATCTCAAATTATAATCTAATTTGTCCTTGTATACCTCTAAATGTTTGTGCAAGTTTATTAGAGAAAACACATGTGCAAGTATGTGTCACTAAGTTAGAGTGATGTAATCTTGAAAAGGTTGTCATTACCTCTAATATGTCTATAGGGCTGGGGTTGAGTTGGAAGTGAGAACAATAGAAAAGCTTTCATCATTAAAGTAGTCTGCATTGTAAACAAACAAACAATAATATTTTATTTTTGTTTTATGACATTTTTCAATAAGTAAATCCAATATTTAAGTGTGCTTTATTACTTAATAGTCTATGAGTATTTACAAACATCTGGTACTAATATCAATATAGTGAAAAATCTATGCAAATTTTCCAATAACTGCTTTTGAAAAATAAAGGAAGGTAAAGCTTAACAGAATCCAAGGAAGATATTTATAAATATCTTATCCTTCCACAAGTAAACTTGCAGTTTTTACTGGTGATCACACATTTTTAAACATTATTCACACAGAGGCCAATCTCCTGAGATTAAAACTTGAGAATATAAGCACATTTTATTACAATATGGATTGAAACACATTTTATCCTTGATGTGCAGCTTTACTACATGATGGAAAATTCTTTTATAACTTACCTGAAAACCATAATATGCACAACTATTAATATAATTATAACCAATAACATGAATAACTGTATGCACACATAACTACAACAGGCATAACTATTAAATTTTGTGTGACAAAATTTTCATCATTTGGAAACATATGGAAGCTTCAATTGTGTTAATTGGAGTCATGTATTCTGAAATGACTATTTCAAAGAAACAGAGTTTTTGGGAGATAATCCTAAAATAAGCAGGGGAGTAGTATTCCTTTTTGCTTTTATCAACTGTTAAATTTCTATCAGTTTTTTTTTGTCAAAATGTTTTTCTTTCAATAAAATAGTATTATTTTCCTCTAGTTTCAAAAGGAAATGTGCCAAGGATGAGATTTCTCTCCTGTTGTTCATCCTTAAATCTTCAAGGAGCTCTTTAACCAAGACCTGAAGAGTCAAATTATTGTTTTTCTTTTTTGTGACTTCAGATATGAATCAAGTGCAAAACCAACATGAACTTAATTTAATTCCTTTAACTAGTTACATTGCTAATATTGAAACATAATTTTACTTTATTTAAGGTTTCTCCTTATATTAAGAGCTTTAGGTAAGTGAGCTCACTAATTTAATGCAAGAAATTAAAAAAATGGGTTAATAAAATTTGAAAAAGTACTATTCAAATTGAACCACAGATTTGCAGTTGTATTAACAACAAAGGCAATTTTTCATTCTAACTATGTTTGCTTTGTCCATAAAACCATAATGTTTGGAAAAATACACAAAATGTAATGATAAACATGCTACAAATTAGGCAAAGATGAGAGATGGTTTCTTTGTTTTTGTTTTAATTCCTTAATCTTATGTTTTGTCTATATTATCCTGGTATGCAATAAAAATATAAAAAGTATGTGTAAGAGGAAAATTCTGGGCTAAGTGATATAAATAAATTAATTTATAGATTCTTGTTGAATGAAAAACATTTTATAGTTATAAGATCTGCATGTGCTCTATTAATGTCATCATTCTGACTTAATTGGTAGAAAACCCTAAGTGCCTAAGGAATTACTAAAGATGTACCAGGTCTAATGTAAACAGTAGACTTGTGCTTTCTGGAGATTTTCATATATAGAAAATTGTCTTACTTGGGTTTCTATTTGTTTAATATTCACTGAGGAGCCACATATAACTGGCTCAGAAAAGCTGATAGGGAATCCCTGGTAGTGTTTTGTTTATACAGATAGAATATTTTTTTTCTTTTTGGTCTATGAGTGTCATTTATGTGGTATGGTTCAAACTAAGAGGAAATTTCTTAAAGAGGAAATATTTTATTATTTTCACATTAATAGTAACGATAACAACCATCAGTACAGTGTATTATAATTGATAGCATTCTGTCATGTACATTTCTCATTTGATGCAAAATTTTTTTAACATGCAAAATCATGAGTTGGGACTTGAGTGTCAGAGGATCTGTGTTCTGGTCTTGACTCTCACACTAGCTGTTTAATGTTTAATATCATCCTATATAAATTCAGGATAAATGTTCACATATGAGGATTAAATTTGATAATGTGCATAAAGCACCTACATAGTGCCTGGTACTTTTAAACCAGCTATTTTTATGATTTGAAGATAGGACTCTTTTTTTCTGGTACTGGGTATTGAATCCAGGGCATTGAGCATGCTAAACAAGTGCTTTAATACTGTTACATCGCCAACCCAGAATCATTCATCATTAACTTTGTTTCCTTAGCTCACTCATAGGAGTTCAGTTGATGTTTATTGAGCAAATGAATGAAAAAAGAACTGAGAGCAATAGAGGCCAGTAATATGTTTAAGGTTATGAACCTATGAAAAGTGGCACTGAGAATCAAGTCCAATGTTTCTTAACTCTGAAACCCAAGTTTCTCCCGCTGGCTGCTTCTATGACGAATGGAACCATTGCCTGCCTTCCTTTTTCCTAGGGAGTTGAATTACCCTTTTTATATCTATGTACTGAACTCTGACCCAACACTTTTGCTGCTGCAGCATCTTCACTGTGGGTATCTAGTAGCCATTTGTTGAGAATCTTTAGCAAAGCATAACATCTGGTAGGATACTATGAAAACCTAAGCAAGTAGCCCAGAAAGTTGCTCCAACTTATGGAACTTATGTCACAGCGATACACACTCCATACCTCCAAGCCTTCCTGCTTCAAACAATGCCAGTTACTCATAGATGGAAGAATTTTGCAAAACCATCACTTTCACAGAATGCTTCAGCCCCCAAGAATCCAGAACAGAACCTTTATTTGGTTATACAATTGCAAGTGTCAGAAATGTGCATTTTTATTTTACATTTTGTGAGAAGTTAGGTACACATGATCCTTCTACCTGGAACCCCACGATCAGAAATCAAAACCTTAAGGAAGATTCTGAGAGCCAGAATTCTATAAGCAAAAATGCAATATTCAGATATTTGTTACTTTAAAACTTATCATCTGGAGAAGGGCATACAATGAAAAAATCTCATTACTATAGATGGCAACGAAACCAAAAAAATAACATAAGACCACACAATAAGACAGGGAAACAGGGAAGCAAGAAGCCTTAAAATTCATTGTTGGCAATCTCTTTAAGATGAATTTCTCTATTATTGTCATATGATTTATTTGGAAAAAAATTATTTATAATCCCTTTCAGTACTTTTTTTAAAGGCTAAACTTTATATGATCAAGAAATATGCACAAAATCATCACTTGGGTAGAGATGAATAGCTCTTATGGAATTCTCAATATATGAACACATTTTTTTTTACTGTAGTCATACAATTCTAGCAGATAAGTACCTATAGTGCTGATTAAATCAACCAGGGATTAAAGCATATAGAAGAAATATCTACTTTTTATATACAGGATGAATATAAATGTCTGGATTTGAAAATCTTATTGGATAAAAAGCAAAGGCATACCTTCATGGTTACCACATTTTTTATTCAAAGATGGGAGCCTGCAAGATATTGAGAGAGAAAGAAAGAATTGACTCTCTGCTATGTGTTCAGTAAAAAGTGCTGTGAACAAAAAATAATAATAAAAGGTCACAGTTCAAATTAAACTGCCAGGCAGTCTATACGTGGCCTACTCATTATATATTTATTGTTTCTTGACTATGGAAAAATGATCATTATCATCATGGTTTTCACCTGACTTTCAAAAATGAATGCACATTATCTTTTGCATTATCTAAATAGAATAGGCTGTGTTCCATGCAGTTACTAAAGTTAAAATGATAGAATGTTCATTTAGACCATCTGTCTGACCCAGCTCTTCTCTTCCTCTTTCCTCTGGAAGGGAAGAAAAGGACAGAGAGTCTTTTCCTTCAGCAGGCAGGTAAGCAAGTGATTGTTTCAGCAATCAATGCCAGTGTCATCTTATGAGTCAGCACGACACATTTAACACTTTGCTGGTTAGGGATGAACTCTGTAACTCCCTGTGCCTTTAAGTTCTTCTGGCCCAGGGCCAGAATACTTTGAGCAAGTCCCAAAACTTCAGGCGGGAGTCCCCATTCCACAACTGCATAGAGCTGCCTATGGTGTTCACATTACCACACAGGAAATTTGTTTATATGGGTAATAAGTGTTCTCTCACTTCCCACTTAGAGCTGATGTTAAAAAAAAAAAAAAAAGTGTCTTAAAAAAAAGAGACTTCTAATTTCCCAAGCAAGTACCCAAAGCAAAAGTGACAAATTAAATATGATTTTGCAGTGCTTCAATTTATTTTTCCATCTATTGTTTTCAACTAAAATTGAAGAAAATAAATAAAAAGCACAGGTGTTTTGCAATATGCAGCTTAGGTCTGACATCTAGTTTTTGACGTTCAGGGTTAAATTTAAATCCACAAGGCCTGGTTACCAATCTCCACAGTTGCACCCAGGCAGGACTAGGAAAGATTGATGATTGTGATTGTGAGATTAATCCTGTAATGTTTACAAGACTCCTGAGCTGCAGCCTGGTTGGTCGTATCATGCTACCCGGAGAAAGCCGCTTGGATTGCCAGGGTAATTTCTTCTGATGCAGTAAATAACTAGGCATAATGAAAATACTCTGATGTATTCCACTGCCTGATTGATGCTCTGCATGTGATACGGTAAAAGCAGTGCACTTCCTATCACAAATTTACATATACAAACCAGCAGAAACTCATGATAATGTCAGCGTCCTGCAGAAGCCCTGGGATGCTACACAATTTTATAGCAGTTATGAATTACTGTTGACCTTTCTGGCCTCTTATACCAGTATGCTAGACTTGAGCATATTGAAAGTCATCAGTCTGAAGCAGTCATTCTTTACATAATTATGGCTATTTGTGTGGGGGAGGGCAGTGTTTCTTTTATTGTTAAGAATTAGCATGAAGGGATAGCATTGTTGTGACCTGCCACGTTCTCTTCTGCTTTATACACACTTAATAATAGCAGGGAAAAGATACTAAAAATACTTCAGCATAATTTCAAGGTACAAACGTAGCAAAACAAAAATGCCACCTTCTTTTCAGTAATTTTTTTTTAGCATTGGAGAAGAATGATGATGGTAGTTTGAAGTCATATTTTTTAACATAAAGATTTAAAAATTATTTTAAAGTATTTCTCTGTTATACTTAAGCCAAATATTCTTGTTTAATTTTGTGTCTGTGAACTGGAAAACAGTTGGTAGGACCAAAGAAGACTTTTGAGTCCATACATAGATTAAATTTTTGAATTCATATAGATGCATTACTGAACCTAGTTCCATACCATGTATTAAATATTTGAATAATCAGGCTTTTAGAACATCACTAAACACAGCTCCTTATTATCATTTGCATTTTAATGTCCTTAAAATTATTACACTAAGGGAAATGTTTTTGATACATTACAGCATTTCCTCTAAATGTGTGATTATGTTAATGAGTTTTCAATCAGTATCCTAGCCTGACACCATAAGAAAATTTATGCAAAGTTCATACCCTGTCAGGGCCTTTAATCAGGACCATTTATTAGAGCCCTGCCTTCTTTGATGGTTGCTGCTGCCTTTATTAAATATACTGACTTGGCCATCTGAAGAAAAGGACAATAAAAGGTTACTGGGGATGAAAGCATGAATGCTATTTGCTCATGTTTCCTTTACAGACACTTCTTCAATAATTAAGGAAGGGCTTTCTTTGGCCTTTTAGTCTTTTGAAGTGCATATCAAACATAACAGTTCTTGTTTTTATGGAATGCTTAATACGCACATTTAGTCTTAAACACAAGTAAACTAACTTAGAGGTTGTAAGCACAGGAATATGTGTGTATGTGTGTGTGTGTGTGCGCGTGCAAGTGTGCTCAGGCACACACACACACACGTTTGATTTTTCTATCAAGAAAAAAATTACAGCCTGATCAAATACCAGGCTTTACATTGCTGGACATTGTCCTAAGGAGACCGTATATGCTCTAAATCACACAGATAATAATTAAATTAAAAATGATACTCTCACTTTTTGTTATTAAACGTTGACATCTTCTTCCTTCCTTTATTTTTCCATGTGGAGACAAGTTGAGCTGTGTCTGTTGTGTATTATCGATTTGTGATTTTGACCAAACACCTTTCAGTAACAGAAGTGGTTTTCTTATTTCTTGACGTTAGCACTGGTAACTTTAAACAATAGTTAATATGCTGCCTATAAATTTATGGAAGGGTGGAAATTGGCATGAACAGTACCATTTTTCTGGATTACATGCAGAGAAAAACAAAACAAACAGAAGCCCTAGCTAAGTAGTATTGACAACCTGGGGTTTGGATACAAATTCAATATGAGAAAACAGACTCACTTCAATGAAATACAAATAAACAACAAATTCTGTTTTAACATGCCTAAATAGGTAGTAGGTGACTGACAGGTTTGGGTCTCCTAGGAAAGCCATTAGTTGAGAACTTGATAGGAAAACGTTTGATTTGAATGCACGTGGCATTTCCCCTCAGGGGGTGAGCTGAGTGGTATAGGGGGATTCACTGAATATGCCTGCTGGGTTATACCCTAGAAAATGAAATCTGTAGTGCCCCCTAATACTAAGAAGTTTATAACTCTATCATCAATTTAATCATCTATGATCAATTACTATCAGTGTAGTAATTATAGTAGTTTGCTGATTGTCCATTTGCTCATTTTCTTATCTTCCTTAAATCTCACTCTTTGCTTCCATTCAAATCTTAAGGGCATTTTTATAACTGGAATTTTGTCCATGCTCAAATGGAAATTAGTTTGGGGGCTCGTATTTATATTTTTTGCTTACAAAATTATTTATTCCCTTCCTAAGATAAGTGTTAAAATGTTTACCTAAAAGAATGATCTTTTGCAGAGAATTTGGTAATGAATGGACATTACAAACTTTTCAATTTTTTCCCTTCTTAAAAAGCTTGGTGATTACATATATATATATATATATATATATTTTTTTTTTTTTCCTTCCAAATCTAAACAGCAATTGGGAAGCCCATAAGATCACACCTTGAATCACTCTGATTTTTTTTTGTTTGTTCTTTGGATTAGAGATGCTTGTTATGTTTACCCTCTGGGGGGAAAAAAAAAAACCTTGTGTAGACAGGCTACTAATTTGGATTTTAAAATATGTCAAAAAAAGTGAGTTGTGGGTAGTATTGTTTATGTTTTTAGGCCTAGAAATTCACAAAAACAAAAGTTATCGAATTAGTCATGCAATAAATTTAAGCATTGGTGCACAAAAGAATTAGTATCTAAATAAGCTAAGTTAATCACATTTATGTAGGAATGAAAATTAGTTTAAAGAAAATCTCGGTAAATGAACCTTTTGACACCAGCATTATGTTTAATTTTATGCACGTGTTCCTAATATACTGCATCATGTAACAATCATTTCCTTTGACTCCTGGTCCATCTATCCCTCCCCTTACCCCTGCTGCTGATTCTCTCTCTCTCTCTCTCTCTCTCTCTCTCTCTCTCTTTCTCTCTCTGTCTCTCCAGGCCAACCAAATGAATCAAGTAGTGCCTACTGGTTTGAAGAAGAAATATATAGAACGCATCTCCAAGCACATCAAAACAGCCTATAATACCTCTTTGCTATTATCTTCAATATATTATTACAGAGGACTGAATTATTATTTCACTTATTTTGGAGTTGGGAATATATATGTCCTTGGTTTTATCAAATAAAAGGGAGTATGACACTTCAACTCACAGGGAAGAAGGCAGAAAGCATACATGAATATTAAAACTAATAAACCTTGCTGGCATAAATATAAATGTGTGTGTGTGTGTGTATGTGTGTGTGTGTGTGTGTGTGTGTGTGTGTATGATAGGTATTTTTCCCTAACACTCTGGATAGCTGGGAGAATATTCAGAATATTTCTAAACATGTATATGCAGAGGGAATACATGTACACATGGATTCTTCTGTCCCTTCCCCCTTCCATATGTCGGAGTCTTATGAGGTGAACAATAAGAATGAAAATCAGCTTCTGCACAAGGCAGCAGCAATCCCATGATTCCATCTGAGCCAATCACTTAACATATCATTCATAATGCGAGCCTGCTCCCATCATCCTTGCCCTGTCAGTAGTATCTTTCTTCATTTTCTTCTGCTACTCAGTTCCAAGAAAGTGGAACCACTGTATCATTTACTGTCCACAACCTAAGCTGCTGATTTAAGGGTTGATTTGTTATTTTCCATAATGCTCTGTACAATTCTTTTTTATTCCAATGCAAAGTTTAAGTTGGAGAAAAGCCTTAGATAATTTTGACAGTGGAAAGTTTGGATAAGATTAAATTTATCTATAGCCTCGAATGGCTCTATATGGTTTTAAGCATTTTAAGAGATTTAAATAAGTGTTTTATGGTAAGTGGTCTTTTTTTTT
>JAJEJO010000751.1:0-28640 GCA_020662805.1 Glaucomys volans
GATCTCATCTGCATTTAGTCATTTCTATCCTCTAACCCTCTCCATTCCTAAGCAACCACTAATCTACTGTCTGCCTCTAAATATTTGGCAAAGAAAACTCTTATTTGGGGGCTCAAATGAGGAGACAGCAGATGAAGACAACAATAGAGTCACACAAAATGTAAAAGTTGAAGGTCCCAGCAGTGATTATAGTCTTAAAAATCATGTATGTACATAGTAAGATTTAGGGGTATTTAGAGATAAAATATCACTATTACTCAATATGGCAAATGTAAACAGCTGCAAGTTAACTGAGGTCAATTTAGAATTCAGTAACATACAGATTCTTAGAATGTTGAACTTTTCTATGCAAGTGAAATCGAGAAAAGAAATAGTGAGACTGACAGAGAAATAAGATGGTTTGGTAGAACAAAAGTGTTAGTTTATGAGCATTGGAGTGTGGCTAATTTTGTTGTTCTGGACAATGTCGAGTCCTTCAGTTATAAAAGGCATTGGACATACTCTTGGGCATTTTTTTGTATAGTGAATTCAGATCTCTCCAGAGAATCTGTGGGTTTTAAATTTTATTTTAGTGAAATAAAAGGTAAACAAAGTGCTATATTCTGGTGTGTAACCAAATACAGTACAATTCGGTGTATACATTATGTATTAGGATTTGTCCAATTTCCTTTCTACTGGTTTCTTGAGGATTTTCATTTTAGCATTTGTGCTGAATTTTCTTGGTCATTAGATGCAGCAGTGCATTACAACTAAGCAGCTGTGAATATGTACAGAACTCTTCAAAAATAACACCTGTGGCACCTGAGTTTTCTCATATCCCTGAAGAGGGAAACTTATTTATTAAAGTGACTTACATATTAAAATGAAATGAAGTCACATATATTTTGGGAAGCAAACCAAAAAATTAAAACACAAACTGTTCCCTTTGTGGTGGTTAGGCAGAATAATATTAATTCTCAAGAGAGAATATTTTTTTCTTATATATTAATGAAAGAGCATATACATTGAGTACAATTTATAGGCTAGCTATTGTTAGACAACCAGTCTAATTGTTTATTTTATTGGTGTTTTAAATGAACTAATTTGATTGAGTTTCATTTAACTGATATTTCTTCTTAAAGAGTCAGATTATTTTTCCTTAAATTTTGGGTAATGTCCACAATTGGATGACTGATGTAGATATGAACAAGAAGGAAGGCATTTGGGATGAGGATATTTCTAGTCTTTTATTTATCTCCAGAAAGAGGATAATGTAAACATTATCATTTGAAAGAAGCCATCTTTTAACCATATGCTGTTGGAGTGAAACCCTTTTGGAATTCTCATGTGTTGGAAAAACTGAAATTCCATAATTCCCAAACCAGTCACTCACTACATTCCCTGCATTTCACTTTACTCTCTAGACATCCATAAGAGATCACCCATGCATAAGTCATAGCTTTCCAAGCCCCTAGTGTCTGGTTGCTGTCTTTTGTTTTTCTTGTTCTGTTTAGATATACGTGACAGTACAGTGTATTTTTACATATCAGACATACACAGAATATAACTTCCAATTCTTGTGGTTGTACATTATGTGGGGTTACATTGGTTGGGTATTCATATATGAACATAGGAAAGTTATGTCCAATTAATTCCTATCCTTTCTATTCCACTCCCCCTCCCTTCCCTTACTTGTCTTTGTCTAATTCAACGAACTTCTATTCTCCCTTTGATCCCCACCCTTATTGTGTGTTAATATCTGTATAACAAAGATAATATTCAGCCTTTGGTTATGGGGGATTGGCTTATTTTACTTAGCATGGTTGTCTCCAGTTCCTTCCATTTATTGGCAAAGGCCCTAATTTCATTCTTCTTTATAGCTAATTAACATTCCATTGTTTATATGTATCACATTTTCTTTATCCATTCATCTGCTAAAGGGCACCTAGGTTGGTTTCATAGCTTAGCCATTGTGAATCGAGCTGCTATAAACATGGATGTGGCTGTGTCACTATAGTATGCTGATTTTAAGTTCTTTGGCATGGAACTACTGGGTCAAATGGGGGTTCCATACCAACTTTTCTGAGGAATCTTCATACTGCTTTCAAGAATGGTTGCACCAATTTGAAATCTAACAGAAGAGATGAGAGACCTGTACAATGAAAACTATAAAACATTAATGAGAGAAAATGAAAACCTTAGAAGATGGAAATATCTCCTATGTTCTTAGAGAGGCAGAATTAATATAGTCAAAATGGCCATACTACCAAAAGTACTACACAGATTTAATGAAATTCCTATTAAAATTCCAATGACTTTATTCATAGAAATAGAAAAAGCATGACATTTATTTGGAAAAATAAGAGGCCCAGAATGGCCCAAGTCATCCTTAGCAAGAAAAGTGAAACAGGAGGCATCACAATACCAAATCTTAAATTATACTATAGAGCTATAGTAACAAAAACATCATGGAATTGACACCAAAATACACATGAAAACCAATGGAATAGAATAGAAGACACAGAGAAAAATCCACATAAATACAGTTATCTCATGTTAGACAAAGACATAAACATACATTGGAGAAAAGCTAGCCTGTTCAACAAATGGTTCTGAGAAAACTGGAAATCCATATATAGCAAAATGAGATTAAACCCCTATCTCTCACCCTGAACAAAACTCAGGTCCAAGTGGATAAAGAACCTGGGCATTAGACTAGATAACCTGTACCTACTTGAAGAAAATATAGGCCCGACTCTCCATCATGTTGCCATCTTAATTGATAGCCCCATTCTCCTCTCTGATATCCATATTTGAAAAATGAGATCCTTCATAATCTTCTCCTTTCCCTGGGTCCTGCCTTCATATCAAACTCTTTCCTAATTTTAGCACTCCTCTTTTGTGGTTGTGTTTCACACAATTGCTCATACTTTTCTATTGTATTTCTCTCATAGAGGGCAGGTATCATGTAGTGGTTAAGAACACAAACTCTGGAGGTCCTGATCTAGATCTGGCACTTCCTTGCTGTGTAAACTTGGACAAGTCTCTCAACCTCTGTGCCTCAGTTTCTTCCTTAGTACAATGATCAAATGATGATGAGGGCTTCAATTCCTAGTCACACAGATTCCTTCATAGGATTACTTGAATTTCCTTAACATGGTACCCAAGAGTCCCCAATGTGATCCAAGCAGAAGCTGAAAGATCTTATATGACAGCCTCAAAGGTCTGACAACTTCATTCTTCAGAAACCTACGGGGTACCGAGGTCAGCATGGGACTGCTCCCATATGGATGTTACTAAAGAAAGTGAGGCTCATTGGCCCTTCTTGGAGGCCTCTGCTATATATACCAGCAGTGCTCTTGGTTTAAATCTACTTTCCTCTTCTTTTGCATAATGCTCCTAATTGGGTTTTCCCTATCATTACTCGTCTCCAACAATCTCCCAATTCATATCAGAGTCTGTCCTTATCAATCCCTTTCCATGTTTTCTACAGTAAGATATTAACTCCTTTTCATGTTAAACATTAATATATAGTTTAATTGTACCCCTTTAGATACAATTAGATAAAATTACCATTGTATGAGGAAATTATAATCATTCAGTCAAGTCTCTTAGTACCATTTTGTGATTTTTTTCCACCATGCAAAAAAATGCACTATTCCTCTGAAACACCAACAATTCTTTAATTATATTTTGAACTACAAGGGTTGTTTTTAAGTATAAAGATCTGAATTACCTGAAATTTATTTTGCCATGTGTTACAAGGTATAGATACAAATTTATTTAATAAACTATTTCTCTGAAGTTTTGTGTATCCATTTTCACTTTATGTATTTCACTGATCTATTTTTTTATTTTTGTAAATAATACATTAGTCATTCTTTACAAGAAAACTCTGTTTTCTTTGTAACTAATCATGGTGTCTTTGAGAAGTAGAAACTAGTTTTAAAGGCGTACATTTGATTCAACTTGGCCAAATAACCTAATTTTGTGTATTTTTTAATATCTCTCTTCCAAAGATCATAAATCCTGAAGTCAGAATTACTCAGTTGGATACACTAAAGTTGGTCATGATGAAATTTTCTATTTATCTTCCTGGGGCACAGTGTTAATATTTGTTCAGTTGCTTTTCTAATTTTAGAAGGTATTTTATATTCAGCTTATGTTATTCTTTAAATCAGATCAGAAGTGAGAGTAAATGCATTTATCATTGGAATACAAGTTAAGGCAAACTTTGGTAATTAAGGTTTTTAGGAAGAAACTCATTTTCCAGAAAATTTGGTGACAATCATGTCTACATTCAAAGACAGTGTAATATAACCCACTAATTTTGCGTAGTCATCTTCAGCTCTAAGAGGTGCATGTAACAATACGGATTTTTTGTTTTTGTTTTTGTGCTGCTGAGGATTGAACCCAGGGCCTCACACATGCCAGGCAAGCCCTCTGCCAACCAAGCTACATCCTCAGTCACAGAATCGTTTTTATTATTATTGGTGTTTTTTTTAATATTGTTGCCTACTCAACTTTAAAATTTTTATTGGAGAAAGTCTCAAAAGGAGTTTTTAGGAAGCAAATGATTTGTGTAAGTAAACAGTTTTGTAAGACATTTATGAATAGCCTTTTCAAATATTAACTTTACTTAGGGCATTGTCTCAAAAGCTTTACAGTTTCTGAGATTCTTTCTTTTTACAAAGCGTTTATACACCTTTGAATACTATGCTCCAAACTCTATGTTGTGTTTCTGTGTGTGTTCTTTTCTGTGACTTCAAGTTCATTTCAACCTACTCTACTATAGTAGTGCTCTTCACATTGTAGTTATTTACGCTTCCAAATCCCAAACTAGGTTGTAAGCTGGTGCTTACTTGGGGTGTTTCCAGGATCTGGCTGGTCATGGCTTGTGCCTCCCGACCATTTGTTCATTTCTGTTATGTTGTCATATTCCCTACCATCACTTACAATGCCCGTCATCTGAAGTTTAGGACCCTGAAGCTAAGGAAAAGAGAACTGTATTCATTTATCTCTCACTGACTCCCTCTTCTCTACTGAAAGAGAGTGCATGTGGTTGAAGATGGTAGTAGGAGGGGAAGAGTCACGATGGAAGTTAAAGCATGTTGTTTTTGTTCTAGCACCCACTGTGTTAGTCAGTTTTCTGTCACTGTAACAAAATACCTGAGGTAAACAATTTCAAAAGAGGAAAGAATTGTTTTTGTTTGTCATACAATTTCAGAGGTTTCAGTCAAAGGTCACTTGGTTCTGTAGCTTTGGGTCTTTGACAAGGCAGAGCATTATGGCAGATGCTCATGCCAGAAGAAAACTGCTTACCTCATGGTGACTGGGAAGCACAGAGGAAAGGGTTGTTTTTCTCATATCCCTTTCAATGACACAACTCTTGCCATCTGACTTCCTTCAACTAGGTTCTTCTCCATGGTTCCACTACCTCCAAACAGCATTATCAGCTAGGGATCAGAATTTCAACACAAAGACTTTGGGGGGACATTTAAGATACAAAGTGTCATTCTGTGCTTGGCTTGGCTCCAAAGGCTCATGTACCTCTCATCATGCAAAATGCATTTAGTTCATCTTTAAGAGTCCTCAAAGTCTTAAATGTCCCAGTATTGATCAATAAGCCAAATTCAAGTCTTCTGAGACTCAAGGCAAACTCTTAGCTGTGAGCCTCTTAAAAATCATAAAGTTATGTACTTCCAAGATTCAATGGCACAAGGTAAAAATTCCCATTGTGTAGAATCCTCAGAAAACTTGAAATGGACCCACCTTTTGACCCAGTTATCCCACTCCTCAGTTTACACCCAAAGCACTTAAAATTAACATACTACAGTAATGTAGCCCCATCAATGTTTATAGCAGCTCAATTCACAATAGCCAGACTGTGGAACCAACCTAGATGCCCTTCAACAGATGAATGGATAAAGAAATTGTGGTATATCTACACAATGGAATATTATTCAGCCATAAAGAAGAATAATATTATGGCTTTGCAGATAAATGGATGAAATTGGAGAATATCATACTAAGTGAAATAAGCTAAGCCCAAAAACCAAAGGCTGAATGTTTTCCCTGGTAAGTGGATGATGATATATAATGGGGTTTGTGGGGTGGGGGGTGAGAGAAGAATGGAGGAACTTTAGATTATGTAGAGGGAAATGAGAGGGGGTTATGAAACATGGTGGAATGAGACAGATATCATTACCCTAAGATTACATGAGTCTACATCATACACCACCATAGAAATGAAAAGATGCACCCCATTTGTATACAATGAATCAAAATGCAATGTGTAAAAATAAAAATTAATTTAAAAAAAAAGAAAGGGAAGGACAGGAAAATATCAAGGAGAAATCAGACCAAAGCAAGACCAAAGACCAACAGCATGAACATAATTCCTCTAGTTCCATCTGTGCCCAGCATCCAGGTATGTAGTGGCATGATGCAGATTCAGAACACCACACCCACTTAAACTCCTTCTATTACCATAACATGCATTTGCTAAGCAGATAGATAGGAAAGAAAAAAAAATAACTTCCTGAGTTTAGAAGTTATAATGGATTCTTAGCTATAACCTGACAGTGGCATAAGTTTTGTCTGCTGGAACATACCTTCTTAGAATGATCCCTTTGGGGTAGTACAGAGACATTAGTCCTTCAATTCTCCATATTTGGAATACCAGATACAGGTCACTAAGGCAGCTATTTTGATGATAATTTGTGCATATTATTTTTGTATAGGATTAGGTAAATTGATTCATAGAAAGTGTCTTTAGGGAGTTCTGGGTATGTAGTATATGCTAAATAATTGGTAGTCATTTATAATAATTAAAGTAGTCTACAAAAATATGGGAGTGAGTGAACTAGAAGGTATGGGAACCATGTGATGCTAGATACTGCAGAGGGTTCAGAGTTGGTCAAACCTGAGTCTGAATTTTGGCTCTGACATTCACGATGTCTGTGACCTGAAAAGATACTGTGTGTCTCTCTGAGTCTGTTTCCTCCTCAGTGTAATGGGAACAGCAATCATTGCTTTTCATGAATTTATGCATGAATGCTTGTTTTCTCAAAAAGTCCATTCTTTCAAATAAGTCCTATCCTCCATTGTGATAGAATTAGGAGGTGGGGCATGGGTAGAAGCCTCATGGATAAGGTGAGTGTCCTTATAAAAGGGTCTCCAGAGATCTCTCTTGCCTTCTTTCTGCTATATAAGTATACAACAAGAAGTCAGTAGCCTGTATTCTGGAAGAAGGCCCTCACCAGGACTTGGCACTCTGATTTTGGGCTTTAAGCCTCAAGAATCATGAGAAATATTTTCTGTTGTTTATAAGTTCTCCAGGCTATGTATTTTGTTATAGTTGCCCCAACTAACTAGGACACGTGGTCTTGAGATTAAATGAGGTCTTATATATAAAATAAATGGCATGCTATCTGATGGCAAACTGGCAGACCTAATTCCAACTCCAGTCTTTCCATTCATCAGTGACAAAATCTTCATGATACTAACTTATTCTGTTATGTCTTGGTGTCCTTTCCTGGAAAATGAAGAGCAAGATTAAATGGTGTTTGATATTTGTACATATGTTTATTCTACCACTTAACCTATTTAACTCACCATCAAAATTTGATTTTTTGTTGATATTATTTACTCTTGCCATATTTTACCCCTTGAGTTAGTGATCTTCAATGTATCCAGAACCTACAGTAGTGCCTGGAATACAACATTTTTCTAATAAATGATGAGTGGATGAAGGAATACATAAATGAAGAGGTGAATGAATACGTATTTTCCAAGAGTGATTCATGAGTAAAATTCAAGGACAGAGAAATTGCAATTGCCCTCATTCCATACAAGCTGTGGCCTATATTGGCTCATTGGAAGTTGAATGAGCAAACAATCTCCAAGGATATTAAAGGAAATTGTATTTTCATCTATGTGAAATTATCCCTAACACAATTTTATGTGTCAAAATGCAGTTTATTTTCATTGCCATTGAAGCATGAGATATAATAGACATTGAATACATTAAAATCAGTTTGTTTGTTCCCTATAATCTTTAAACATTCAGTATAATAATATTTTCTGAACCATTTACCCAATTTTGTCACCAATATATTTGAAGGGGAAAATGTCATGTGTGAAGTTTTAACCTTGTAATACACATTTCATTAAAAAAAATCAGTTTACTTCCCAAATGAGACGTAACAAATGATACCGAGGCCCATATAGACAAAGATCTATTCTGAGAGTTTCACATCTTTTTATTAGTAAAACAAAACTATTATATCAAACAACCTATGCTTAAAATAATTTTAAAATATCTGGAAGAAAAATAAACTAAATAAAGAAAACTTTTCCTTAAAAGAATAGGAGGTCCTATTTTTCTGAAGTGGTACATTTTAAGTGGATTGTCTCTAAATTGACTCTATCAGCTACCTAACGTAGGGGTACAGGTTGCTCCCCTGTGGAAGCAGACGTGTGCCTGGAGCCAGCCTTCTTGGACTGTGTGCAGGAATCTGTTTGCTTGGTTCCGTGTCTGTGGCATTTCCCCATTCACTCAGTAAACACAAAGCACCTTGTTTCATTGCACAATCTGATATTGGTGTGAACTGGCATCACTCTGGCAGCTCCTCTTCTGGAACTCAAAGTTCAGAAAAAGAGATGAACATGATATACATAAGCAGACAAGTAGGTGTGTAATGAAAACAGGAGATGAATGCCCAAAAGAAAAAGAACCAGAAGTACTTTGGGAAAAAAAATAATAATGGCAAGAATCAGGGACCTACTGATTGGTGATGGCAGGATCACAGAATATCTTTCTGCAAAAGGAAAGTTCATTTTGGAAACTTTAAGATGAAAGGAGTTGAAGGAAGGATTAAGGGTAACAAGTTGGAGTGTGTTCAAGCTCAAGGAAAGAAGCTAGCTGTGTTAGTTTTTCATCACTGTGACAATTTACCTGAGATAATCAGCTTATAAGGAGGAAAGGTTCAGTTTCAGAGGTTTTAGTCTCTGGTTGCTTGGGCTTGTGGTAGCACAGTGCCCCCTGTTAGGAACATGTGACATAAGAGGTCTGTTCACCTCATCGTGGCTGAAAAGCAAAACAGAGGAAGGTGTTGGGGATACCAGTATCCTCTCAGGGTACTCCCCAATGACTTAAGTTCATTCCTCTATGCTCCAACTCCTAATGTCCACTGCCTCCCAGTAGCACCATGAGTTGGGGTCCAAGTCTTGAGAACCTGAGCCCTTCAAGAACCAAATGACAGCAATAGCATATTGGATGCTCTATGTCAAGAGACAGACACTCTATGTCAACAGACAGAAAGCAGGAGGAAAGATGTGTGTGATGTGACCCAAGAGAAATAGCCAGGGATGAGGTTTTAGAGGGACTCCAGTGGTATGATCAGGTTTGCATTTTGATATGAACTCTCTGGATGGAATGTGGAGAATGAGCTGTGGTCCAAGTGTACAAGGGAAGATGCCAGTTAGGAAACTACAAGGAAGCTGCCCTCACCCAGAAATGGGGTGTCAGGTCCGTGGAGCAAGAAGGGAAAGAAATGGGCAGATTTGAGATATACTATAAAAATCATTGCCTTATGTTCCTCCCCTTTTAATAATTGAAAACTGGATGGGTGTTTTAATCCCATGGCTTTTCATTTTTTATTAGTCCATATTATTATTCTTTCTTAGTTTTACTTCAAATAAATGATACATTATAAATGATGGCATTTTAGATTCAATGGAATATGGTAAAAATTGCTAAAATTTATGAAACAATGGCTTTATTTCCTTTCTTCATAGAGTTACATTTTTACCTTAGGTGTCTGAAGTTACAATAGGATGTGACATCACATCCTTGTTTATTCATTTCATTGGGGGGGTCATTGTAAGCACTGTGTAGGTCCTTGGGAATAGAGTAGAAAGAAAATGAAGTAGAAATACCTGCTTGGTGGAATTCCTAGGATGCCTGTGAAGATTGACACTGAAAAGTAAGAAATGCTATGAGGTCCTATGAAGGAGAAGTGCAGCCTTCCATGACAGGGGGAAAAGAGTTTCTAAATTTACCAGGAGACAAAAGAGAAATAGTCTTCAGGAAATGAGGTTGAATATAAGACCTGAAAGATGAAGAGATAAATGTGAGAAAAGGAGAGAAGTAATTCCAGGGTGGACAGGAGGTTAGGATGGCTGAAACCAGAGGGGAGCTGGCAAGGGATTAGGCCCATGGCCAGATATTGCTGTTTCTAGTCATCTTAAGGCAATGAGAAGGGATAGAAGCACTGGGTATAATAGGTTTTGTTTTTTATTAACGTCTGTGGCCACAGTGTAAGGAAAGCATTGATAAAGACGAGGATGGAGGGCAAGACTTGATGTATCAACACCAATAAAGAGACAATGACAATAGTCCTGAGAATGGAAATGGTTGGGCAGGTACAAGGGATATGTAGGAGGTAGAATCCATGGGACCATGCACTGCCTTGGAAAGTGACCTATGATGATCCTGGTTTATCCAGACTCAGCCTGATTTTAAAACCAAAAGTTTTGCATCCCAGGAAACACCTCAGTTCCAAGCAAACCAGAATGGTTGGTCACTATTGATAGAAGGAAGAGAAATTACATAAAACTTGTATTCTTCTGGCTTAACAATTAGGTAGATTGTGCCCCAGTTTTTGTGTTAAAGCCTTGAAGTAAACCAATTTTCAAGGGACAGATGTGTATTGCCAGTGAGACATGTAAATGGGCATTTCTGGAACTCAAAAGCAAGATCTGTGTATCAGATAGACATTTAGAATTTGTGGATTTAAAGAACCATGAAGCCATTGAACAGGGGGAGAATTAGTGGAATTATAATATTGGGTGAGAATCTTGTCTTGAAATACATGCTGAGGAGTTTCAGCTTCGAATGTCCGATGAGGGACTGAGAGCCAGCAAAAGGCATTGAGGAGGTGCAGATAGAGAGAGGGGAAGGATAACAGGAAATGAAGACACAGGAGCATTCAAGGGAGTGTGGAGTGATGTTGAATTCTGCTGACATATGTATGATCATAATTGAATTCCACTAAAATTTTGTGACATGTTGCAAGAACAATGTTTATAGGTTGAAATTTACAGGTTGTATAGTGTTGTGTTGTGATGTGAGTAGAAGGTGAGAAAATGACAACAGCAGGCAAAGGCTTTGTGAAGCCTTTGGCTTTAGGAGGATGTGGAGAGCTTGCTACCTGCTGGGGACCATGGAGAGTCAGGAGAATTTTCTATGAGAGAGATTTGAGCCAACAGAGACAGGGAGCTTGTAGGCACTGGAAAAAAAGAGAGAGGTCTTAAGAAAGAGGGAGAATACAGAGCATAGATAGAAGAACTTCTCTCACAGAGGAGAAGGACTGCCTCCCTAACTACCATAGGAGGGAAGGCAGAGGGAGGGGTGCAGGCCCACGGGGTGCTCCAGAGTCACCTTACCTGTAGAATTGCGCTTTGTAGGAAACCGCTCATTAAGATTCCCATGTAAAATTATTCTCCATAAGAAAACAACCAGGAAGTGATTATTCTGTATCACAATTCATAATTATGTCTATGGCTTTACTATAAAGCAATTATTTTAAAAATCATAATAGTTATTATTACAAATAAATTTATTATAAATCTACCTCCCAGACAGTCAGGGTGTGGGGATGGCACTACTGCTGCCCTCAAGAACTTCCAGGGTGGTGATTCAAATGGACATTTAAACACACAACTGCAATGAGGCCTGACAAGAAGTGTGAATAGAAGGTGGTGAAAGGAGACAGTAAGGAAAACTTCATGAAAGTCACATTAATCACAATATGGGTTTAGCCACCCAAATGTGACTAAAATGACTTTGACCTGAGCATATAGATTTATTAGGTGCTGTAAGGTTGGTGAGTAGAAAGATCAGGACTGCTCTGTCCCATGGGGTCATGCAAAGATCCAGGCTTTTAAAAGAACGTTCTGCTCCTCTACTCATGATGGACAGTGGCTCTGCACTGCCACATCTGTGCTCTAGTCCTCAGGAAGGGAGCTCAGGAGAGGAGAGCCGTTTCTGACATGGTCTCCAGGTCTAGGGTAATGTCACTGGAGTTCTCTTAGCCTGCCCACAGGTACAGCCCAGAGGGCAGGGAAATTAACACAACTCAATGCTTTATTGTCCTGGGCAGTAGTGGGGACATTTCATAGGCAGCTGGGAGGTCCAAGCATGTGTGTGTATCTGATTCCTCAGCAGCAACTTCAGGAAGACACATCAGTGTTGGTTTTCCTCCATTCTTGAACTACTCTCATTGCTTTTGCCTTCTTCTGCCTCCTGAGAACACCTTCTTAATGGACTACTTGTGTCCAATGTCTTGTTTCAACTGTGTCTCTGGAGAAATCCAAACCATCCAATCCAATATAGTAGCTGCCCTGAATAATTAGAATATATATCTGATGGCTAGCAAAATAGCACTCTTAATCTATGTGCTTCCCCAAAGTACCATCATTCTTGGAGTTAGGCTTCAGTATGAATGTCAAGGACAGACAATTACTCTGTCCATAACAATGGAGTTCAAATTCTGAAGGCTTTTAAATTATAGAACATAAATGTATTTAGTATAGATTCATAGATTTATGTAAAAATACAAATATTATATATCATAGTTATAATATATTTCAATACATGTTTATAAATAAAATATAAGATCTCCATTTAGGGCCAGGGTCGTGGCTCAGTGGTGGAGTGCTTGCCAGCATGAGTGAGTGGCTGGGTTTGATTCTCTGTAGCACATATAAATAAATAAATGTCCATTGGCAACTAAAAAAAATGTAAATCTACATTTAATCTAAAGAGAGGAAGCCCATAGAGATTAATTCACTTTTGTTTGTTTTTTTCACATACATAAGTAGAGGAGTCATATATTTCAACTGTGGATCAAGACAGCTTGTGTTGGTAACAAATCGCAAGGGACAATTCTGTAGGAAATGGGGGCCCTGAGAAGGCTATTTTAGATACCTAAATGAGAGACAAAGATCTAAATAGGGGTAGGAATTTTAACCATACTAGAGATGGAAAGAAAGGAAAGGGAAAATAAGGAAATGAAGTAATGTTAAAAACATTTGACAGCTGGAAGTGGTGGTGTGCCTTGTAATCCCAGTGACTCCGGAGGCTGAGGCAGGAGGATGGCAAGTTCGATGACTGCCTCACAACTTAGTGAGGCCCTAAGCAACTTAGCGAGATCTTATCTCAAAATAAAAATAAATAAATAAAATTTTAAAAAGGGCTGGGGATGTGGCTCAGTGTTTAAGCACCCCTAGATTCAGTCCACAGTACCAACAAAAAAAAGGAACGAGAAAGAAAGAAAGGAAGAAAGAAAGAAAGAAAGAAAGAAAGAAAGAAAGAAAGAAAGAAGAGGAAAGAAAAAAAAAAGAAAAGAAAAAAGAATGAAGTGTGACAGCTGGTTCTACAAGGAACCAACTAGTAAAACTGGACTTGAATGTCGACCCCAGTGTGGCAGAACTGGAAATCCTGGCTGATGAGTAGCCTGGATGAGAAAGATCCACACTGAAATCAAAGCAAAAATCAATAAGTGGGATGGATTCAAACTAAAAAGCTTTTTTCTCAGCAAAGGATACAATAAAAATGTGAAAAGAGAGCCTACAGAGTGGGAGAACATCTTTTCCACATGCACTTCAGATAGAGCACTAATCTACAAAATTTATAAAGAACTTAAAAAGTTTACACCAAAAATGAAAAGAACCCAATCAATTAATGAGCCAAGGAACTGGACAGACACTTTACAGGAGAAGACATACAGGCAATTAATAAATCTATGAAAAAGTGTTCGACATCTCTAGTAATTAGAGAAATGCAAATTAAAACAATTCTAAGATTTCATGTTACTCCAATTAGAATGGCTATTATTAGGAACACAAAGAATAATAGATGTTGGTGTGGCTGTGGGGAAAAAGGCACACTTGTACACTGCTGGTGGAGCAAATTGGTGCAGCCACTTTGGAAAGCAGTGTGGAGATTCCTCAGAAAACTTGGAATGGACCCAACTTTTGACCCAGTTATCCCACTCCTGGGTTTATACCCAAAGGACTTAAAATTTGCATAGTATAGTAACGCAGCCACATCAATGTTTATAGCAGTTCAATTCACAATAGCTAGCTTGTGGAACCAACCTAGATGCCCTTCAACAGATGAATGGATAAAAAAAACTGTGGTATATATAGACAATGGAATATTATTCAGCCATACATAAAGAATAATGTTATGGCAATTGCAGATAAAAGGATGGAGTTGGAGAATATCATGCTAAGTGAAATAAGCCACACCCACAAAACCAAAGACAGGAATGTTTTCCCTGATAAGTGGATGATGATATATAATGGAGGTGGAAGGGAGTGGGGTGAGAGAAGAATGGAGGAACTTTAGATTATGTAGGGGAAATTGAGGGGGTTATGAAAATGGTGGAATGATACAGACATCAATACCCTATATACATGTATGATTACACAAATGGTATGAATATACATCATGCATAGAAATGAAAAGATGTACCCCATTTGTGTACAATGAATCAAAATGCAGTCTGTAAAAATAAAAAATTAAAAAAGACATAACTATTACCAGGTTAAAAAAAAACAATCCACACTGAAATCACCCAATCTATTCCCAGGCCTTCTGTGATTTCTTCTAACTTGCCAATTGCCATGGAAAATGGAATCCAAGGGCTCTAGAGTGCAGTTCAGATTTATATATTTCCTTGTCATTATACTTTCTCTTATATTTTTGAGAAATTATGTAAAGAACCTAATTTAATATACTAAAGAGCATTTGCACAAGTCCATCCTTGATGACTAAATTAATTTTACCTTGCAAACCCTCTACATCAACCATTGCATGACTCACCTGCCTTTCTCTTCTGCAAATCAAAAGGCCAGCCAGTTAGAGTACAAAGATAGATCTCGGGTACCTGTTAGAGCAAGTGTTAGCACATCACTGACAATCCAGGCAGGAATTAGCACTTCTCTGTGGATAAATGGCACTTTATTCTTTCCTAACATGTTCTAGTTGTGCTGGGGCCACTCCAAATTCAGGATGATTTATTCAGTAAATATCTTACTGATTGCAAGTCATATTTCAGCAATCAGAAGATCATCTTGGAAGACAAGGAGGTGGAAAAAGACAGATTGTCAGACGCTCTGGAGCTTTATATATAGCTTTATAGGAGCTTTATATTTGGAGACATAATGCCCCCTGTTTACTGCAGCTCATCTGTGTTTCCTCTAATTCATCAGAGCTAGAGGTAAACATGCAGGCACTGTCTTTACATTGTAATGTGAGAATATGCGTGATTGCACCCAGGATCTAGCTAGATAATACAGAGTATACAGCTTTTGTCAAGGTCCCCTATCGCACATGCAAAGACCTCTTCATAAGGTAACAGTCACAGCTTCAAAGGATTAGGGCTTGGTCATATCATTTTGGGAATCACAGTTCAATCCATTACAAAACCAAAGAATGGCGAAGGAAGAAGAAAGAGACTGAAAACAAAATCGTGATTCTTGCTTAGAAATAAAAATAATCAGATGAGCCTAAGGATAGTCTTCACTTACAAAAAAAAAAAATCCAACCTATATCTGATTAAGAAACAGAGGGTAAAGAAATAGAAAGGACAATAGAAGCAAATAAATAAAGCAATGTGATGTAGAGTAAGGCTACAGAGTATGGAGCCAAAGACACCAGCATCCAGACTCTGCTTTAGTTATGTACTAGCTCTGCTGCTCTGGAAGTATCTTCAGTGTGGCAATGGGAAGCCCTTAAACACAGATTCGCTTTGCCACTTACAGGAAATTGTATATCCTTGTGCACTATATATATGACTTTATAATCACATGTATATTTACGGCCTGACACACAGGGTGGCACAGAGGAACTCCACATAGTCATTTCCCTCAAAAGGGCTTAGAACATTAATAATAATGATTAGTATTATTATGAGCACATTCCTTCCCGAGCAGACCAGATTCAGAGCCATCTTCTTTACACTGGCTCACCCCATTGCTCATCACTTCTGATAGTGCCTTTCTGCAATATTTTTTTCTTCCTATAAGACATTATTACTTCTGCCTCTTGCCCTGGACACTGTAAATCCCAGTGGCATCCAAGAAAAGAGGATGTATGTCCACTCTTTGAGGCCGATGGGTGTTACATTGCTGTAATAAAGCACGTTGTTGGGTTAGCATAGTAAGTGAGACTTGAGTTTGTCATAACTCATGATAATCCAAATGATGTGCAAATGAGGTCGCTTAAAAAAAAAATGGAGCGAAAGGTACATCAAAGCCTTTACAGAAATTCTCTGGGGTGTTTTTGCTCCTAGTCACTTTCTTTGCTTAAGTGCCCCTAATGACACCCTCCAGTGGAAGTGGAAGTGTTGGGCTAATGCATTCTCAAAATGGAAGCTGGTGACTCTAAGGGGAGCCTCGTGTGCTGGATGAACCATCTACCACCGTCCTCCTTTGAACACTTAAAAACTCAGCATGAGAAAAAATCATTACAGCGATTTCTAACACAGGGAAAAGAGAAATTAAAAAGAAATCAACCACACCAAAGGCTGGACAAAGCTCAGAAAGTCAGTTTCTGCATTAGCAGGATCAATTCGGATCCAATCAAAGAATAGACTGCTTCTCTATGAAATCATCAGCAGTCTGCCTTTTCAAAGGAAAATGGACATTTTTGTGCAAAATAGCGGCATTAGATGTGAAGATTTATCTCTTTGTTTGACAAAGACCTTTGAAGGTGGCAAGCTGAAGATAGGGTACCTCAATTTGTGGGTTGTGTTGTTTGCAAAGATTGTCTTCAACATTTCATAGTATGAGTCATGTACGTTCCTGTTTATACATAAAAACATCCCTAATTGCCCTCTTGAAATTCAGTGATCTGTTCAATAAAATTAATTGTTCTTCCCTCAGTACAGCATGCACATAAGTAAAGGCTTGTTTTAGAATCATGTAAACAAATTATGAATATTACACAGGAATTTCAAAATAGTGACAAAAAGCAAAATCATGCAAAATAGAATTCTTACTAGAGCAAGTGAGGTAGACTGTAGGGATCAGAAGATTTAGGTGGCCCTCCATATCCATAAATAGCTTGTCTTTCCACAGTTTTGACAAAAATTTGATTCTTTAGACATTGATTTCAAAACGTACTACCAAAGGAATGTCACTTGGCCTTAATTAGTTTTCATTTCTTGTTCCATGCCAGGAGATAATAACCCCACACCAGTGATCAATGCTTTGAGATTAACTGTAGTTGCATAAAAAGATGAAGAAAACCACTAATGAGAATATTTATTTTAGAACTTAAAATATTGCTTTTCATGGTGATTATGTTTACACTGTTTTCATACTATTTATGAAACTGTAGCCAACTGGTCAACAGACATCTCTTTAAAGTCAACTTCATAGCAACACACTCTAGTTCAAGACTTCTAGTTCTTGGTTGTGTTAGAATTTCAGAAATACTAACTGTATTCAGGTCTGTGCACATCACTAAACTTTATTGTCCACAGTGTATCATGTTCTTAATCAAAGAGATAACCTTCAGAGCAGACTTACAATAAAATAAAAATAAAAATAAAAAAAACAGACCTGATCTAATATATGGATTAAGTTAAGGTTGAACATTTAGAATGAGAGTGAAAAAAACAAACTCACCAAACACTTGCAGAGAATATTTTCTGTCAATGTGATGGCAGTCTTTCTGATTTTGATTGACTCTGCAGGGATGGTGCTTAAGTGGATGGTGGGTGATTTTAACTTCTCTTAAAATCGGCACAAGTAGAAATCAACATTGGTAGTTCAAAATGTGTTTATTGAAAGCTAAAGATATGCAAAACACTGACTTGGATGTTATGGAAATAAAAAAAAACTATGAATAAAATAAACAAAACAGAATTCTTTGCAGGATCTTACATCTTAGGAAAAAAGATTAAATAAAAATTAGAGTATGAAATGTAGTAAGAAGTCCTAGATATAAAAATCCTTTGGTGACTCAGGGAAATCTCATTGTTTAGAAAGGGAGCATAAGAAGTGGTATTTGAATTAGTTTTTGAAATAATTTGTAGAAGTAGGCATAATAACAAAATGAATAGCATACAATTCTACAGTGTTTACTTTTTATCAACTTTTCCAAAAGGTTTCAAATATTTTAACTCATTTAACCCACTCAGCAACTCCATAGGCAGTGTTTTCCTCCTTGTTCTTCAGAGGAGGAAAGAGTGGTGGCAGTTCAACTCCTTCTATTCACAGAGCTAGCAAGTGAGAGGTGGAGGGTCTAGTGGGCTGGGTGGGAGGCTGTGTATGTATAAGCTGCCACTCAGGGGGGACACATTTGGTGTGTGGCTGCTGTAAGATATTACCACAGACTTACACACACATTTTTTACCTTACCGTTTTGCAATTCAGAAATCTGAAATGGGTCACACTAGGCTTAAATCAGATGCCATGCATGTGTTCTAGCTGTAGTTTCTAGGGGAGAATTTGTTTTCTTCCCTTTCCTAGTTTTCCTAGTGGCTGCCCCACCCCCATCACTTGTCTTGTGGCCCCATTCTGGGTTTAAACCTGGCAAATGCCTCGCTTTGATCTCTGCATCTGTCACTATCTCTGTTTCTCTGACTCTGACTTTCCTGTCCCTCTCTTTCATTTATAAGAGCAATTATGTTTACATTCGATCCACCTAATAATCCGGAACAATCTTATTTTAAAGTCTGCTTCTTTGCATCCTCAATTCTACCTCCTACCCTCATTCCCCCTTGCCATGTCACAGAACATATCCACAGGGCCTGGGAATTAAGACATAAACATATCTGAGGATCTGTTAGGGTTAGTGACAAGAAAGAAAAAGTCTATTAAGGGAAAGGCAATTCAGTTTGGCAAAATTGGAAAAGGGGATAATCCACACAGGGTCTAGAATTGGAGATTATATTGAGCACATTACCAAAGAAGAGTTCAACAAATGAGTATATCTAAATCTCTCTAAAACATTTTTCAACAGCATGATAATTGCTTTTCCCCTCACCCATTTTGAAATACACAAACTCCATAGATATTTGCTGAGCATTTATTATGTGCTGGGGGGATTTAAAAAAATATCACATGCTTACATTTTAAATGCCTCCAGATTTAAAAATGTAAATGAGTCAGTTATTTGAGATGCAAGCACGTCTGGGAAGATGTGTTATCAAAACCACAGAAACCTTCAGATATGACCTTGTTGGGGTCTCTAAGGAGTCCTCCCTCTAAGATATATCTTTCTTTCCTGCCTCAGTTATGAGAAAACTGAGCATCAGGAGTAAAGATGGAAGTTAAACTATAGTCAGGTTGGAGCACAAGATGTAGAATATGGGTTAAGTGTGACTGCTGGCAGGACTGTAAACTGAACGGGCTTGGGGCAGTTTGACCTCAGAAGAGGAGAACTCCGTGCACCACAGACCTCAGCATGGAGTGCAAGAGGAGAGCCAGTGTTCTGCAGGAAACCTGCCTCCCAGTGAAGGGATAGATCTTCCCAGTTTTAACATGAATTCAATTAGTCACCTCCCCTTGGGCAGAGTAAGACACAGAGAAAGAATCCAGAAGAACCACACTAGCAGAATCTCCTCTCCCTGGCAGATCACAGAAGTAGGTGAGAAGTATTTTCCCCTTACATCTCAAGTTCATCCTGCTCCAATGTACTCATCATTTTCTTTCCAAGCCCAGTTTATTTTCTTTCTCCATTTCAGTGGGTATGCCATGACTGAACATATGCGTTCCCCCAGCATTTACATGTGGAAATATGAACCCCTAATGTGATGGTGTAAGGAGGTGGGACCTTTGGGAGGTAATTATTGAAGACAGAGCTTCCGTGAATGAGATAGTGCCATGTAAAAGGTCTCCAGAGAGTTCCCTTGCCCTGATTCCTGGTATGTGATGGCACAAGAAGTTGGCAGTGTGCTGCTCCAAAGGGCCCTCACCAGATCCCAACCATGCTAGCATCCTGATCTTGAACTTGTAACCTCCAGAGATAGGAGGGAATACACTTCTGTTGTTTAAACCACACAGGATGGTGTTTTGCTAAAGCATCCTAAGCTGACAAAGATGAGTGGATCACTTGCAGCCTAGTTCCCTGAACGAGATGATTAAAGATGAAATTTACTCTCTTTTTTTCATCCATTGACTCATTACAGTCACTCTCAGAATGTGGCCTTTTCCCAAATGGGTTCCATCAGCCCCATCTCTCCTAACACGTGTCCTCATATTACCAAAATGACTGCATTGGAATTCCATGTCCTCACCCCACTCAATCATATTACCTCCTGATAAATTCCTATAGATATAGATAAAATGTGCTGAAGTCACCTTGTCTCTGAAGACCTCCCCAGTGACTACATTTTAATCTTTGAGGTTCATATCAAGACTCTTCCACTTCAAGTACTTCCAGATACAGGTCTTGTAAGGGTCCTTTTTTTGCACTAATATGATATACAGGCCTAATTGCAAAACTTCACAGATTTTGTTCCATTTTAAATAATAATATATGCCTTACTTTAAAGATGAGTTTAATAATAATGATAATTATAATATATAGCAGTATTATAGTTTAATAAAAAAGCATTACTCCCATATAAAGGGCAGTTTACTCTTTATAATATTATGTTTCTCTGAACAGTGTTGAGCACATTTGTTATATGAACTCATTAATTCTTGTAAGAATTATGAGAAGCAAATTACTTTACCCATTTTATCCACCAGGAAATCGGGGCTCTTAGAGGTCGTATAATTTGCCAAGATTTACAAAGCTAGAAAGTGACAAGGAATTTAACTAGGGCATTCTAATTATGAAACATGTAAATAATGGCTTTGAGACATTTACTCAAATGCTAGCAGATAAAGGAGTAACTATGTATCTTGAACTTTCTATGAATTGGTAAACAGACCTCAGTGATAATAATCTATGTTTATGTAACTTCCAAAGTCATAAATGAGAAAGTTAAACTAGAGGTTTGTCAAAGTTCCAGTGATAACTTTCCCAAAGATGTTTGCTTTTTAATTTTTTTTCCTAAAATGAGATGATAAAACCTTACAGAGTTATTGGAGAATCAAAATCCTAATCAAAGCTGCTTGTCTTAGTTCTGTCTGGGTCCATTCTATGTGTGAAAATGATGATGTAGTCAGAAATTAACGCTTTAGATCACCTTCATTTACTTTGAGACAATGGGCATCAAATGGTGCCAACATACCTTAACTAAATGGTGGAATAAAATTCCAGCACTTCTTTTAAACTAATCTACTCAGTAGATAGTGATGATGCATTCTGAAACTCAAAATGTATGGCTACCATTTAGGATGGCCTTGGGATTCACCCCTGTTTACTGCCAGAGCCCAGGTATATTGAGAAACTTCATCATTGTGGTAACCAATATAGCAATCTGTGGCCTTCTTGTTCTGTACTATTCTTTAATATGGTAAATTTAAAGAGTTATAATGGATCTGGTAGTCATTTAATCCATTAATGCATTTTCTTTGAGTATAATTATATTTCCATGTTTTCTGAATTTGAAGAAAAGATAGAAAAGCATGAGAATTGGTTCTTTGCTGAGAAGTCACAATCTAGCTAGGAGAGAAGATACCCCTGACACAATTAGAAAACAATACAAGACAATATATAATTAAATGCCTAATTTTATGGTACAGGCTATAAGAGAACTAAGATTTTAGAAATGATGAGAGCCGAGTAGGCTGGTATGTCAAAGAAAGCTCCTAAGAGAGGCGAGAATATTGGGTAGGAGGTAATGGAGGGGAAGTATGGAACAACAAGCTGAGAGTATGTTTAGGAGACTGGCCTGACAGTAATAGAGGCCACATGTTGGGATGAAATGAGAAATAAAAATTCAACTTTTCCTTTCTACTTTCTTCATGACGTGTTATCTAAAATACAATTGATGAAGATTCTAATTGTAAAATTCCCAGAGGAGAAAAATCTCATCACTAATATCATTATTTTATGTAATTGCATATAATTCTTTTTCACATTGTTCTATACATAATGCCATTGCCCTGCAAATGATCTTTTAAGTTTATTGAATCTATTGTATTTGCACTGCTTGCCTTTGGAATTATTTCCCTCTTTTATCATTCTTTTCATCCTGTTGCTTTTGATTTTGCTGGCTAAGTACAGTTGAGTAGTGATAATGATAAGACAATGATATTACATATTTATAAAAGAATTAACATTTTATAAAACTTTTTCATATATGCTAACCTCTTTGTTCCTTACAATAATCCCAAGAAATGAGCATAGCAGATGTTATTTCCACTATTCCACAAATTCAGGAATTGACACTCAGAGAAATTTAATGATTCTTAGACAAACAGCCAGATGTTACAAGCATCAGAACTCTTAAATATTCTGTCAAAACTCAGAAAAATACTTCAGTTGATATATTTCCATGAAATATTGAGAAGCACACAGCAAAATTAGACTTAGCATATTTTGTTCTATTTGACTTGATTTATTATAGGGCAAGTATTATAAGATTTAAAAACATAATTTAATAGTCTGTTGTGTTCATGTAAGGGAGCCTAACCTTCAGAAATCTATGCATTTAGTATAAAGGTCTCTCTACACAAACTGACCAGATACAATTGGATAAGGCACTTAGCTTCTTTGTCTGACTTTTTCATAAATGCAATGGAGTTAATACCAGCCTTTTGTAATGATCTAATAAAGTGGGCAAAAGATACACATACTGAAAACCAAAAGGAACACTTTGCTCTATGGCATCTCTCTTCTACTTCCAGGAAGATGGGGATACATGTACTTTTTCCTGTCTCTTAGATTAAGTAAAATTAAAATCTAAGAAGACTCTGAAAGATACAAAGATGGTAGACCAGTGAGGGACCCCAGGACCTGAATAATGGCACAGTGAGGAGCCAGCAACTTGGAAACACCAGTGAGGGCAACCACAAAAGCCCAAAGCCAAGTCCTGATGTCTCTAAGGAAAGACCAGAATATGGGCAGCCAAGCAGGACAAAACCTTTAAACACTGATTGCTCCACTACAATCACATACCACAGTCACATCCTCAACCCTGTCAGCAGAGAACAAGTGGAAAACCTAGTCTGCCACTCTTGCCAGGTTGGAAGGGATATTCCAGTCCTCCCACCAGGATGATGCTGCAGAAGGCAGAGTGGGGAGCAGGACTTTATCCCTGTGGGTCAGGAAGTGGGGAGGGCAAGGTATAACCCTGCGGCCCCCACCCCACAGTGTCAGTGGAGACAACGCGGGGAACCTCCACATCCAGGCACATCAGGTGGGAAACTGAAAAGTGCTGAGGAAAGAAACTAAAGAAGATTAAGTAAACGGACAGGTGCCCAGACTAAGAGAAGATTCAATATAGTTAACATTTCATTTCTCCCTGTATCAATATATAGGCTTGACACAACTTCTATTACAACTGCAGCCAGAGATCTATCTATATACACAGAGACAAGATTATTCTTTCTTATATGTTCATGTCCTTTTTATTTATTATTTTTAAAATTTGTATTGGTGTATTACACTCATGTATAATAGTGGGTTTCATTGTGATCTATTCATTCACACACATAGCATAAGTGGTTTATTCCATTCCATGGTGTCTCCCCTTTCCCTTCCCTCCTCCCTCTCCCACCGTTTTACTCTTCTCTATTGGTCTCTCTTCTGTATTCCTGGTGTCTCTTTTCTTTCCTTATATCTCTCTAGCTTCCACATACGAAAGAAAACACACAACCCTTGATGTTATGAGTTACTTATCTCCCTTAGCATGATCTTCTCCATTTCCATTTTCTTACAAATAATATAATTTTGTTCTTCTTTATTGCTGAGATAAAAAAAAAACAACTCCATTGTGTATATGTACCTCATTTTCTTTATGCATTCATCTGTTGGCAGACACCTAGGCTGGTTCCATAACTTGGCTATTGTGATTGTGCTGCTAAAAACATGGATATGGGTGATTACTATAGAATGCTGACTTAATTATTAAATTTATACAGAAAGTCAAAGACTGCAACAGCTAAAACTACTTCATAAAATAAGAATGAAGCAGAAGGGGTTGTTTTTCCTGGTTCCAAAATTTAATATGCAGCTACACTAATGAAGGCTGTGAGACATTAGTAGGAGGACAGAACCAGAGGTATAAATGAAATGGAATAGGGAATTCAACAATTGATGGGTACAAATATACCCAATATATTTTTGACAAAGACAGAAAAGCAACCTAATGGTAGAAGGACAGCTTTTTAAAAATCTGACTGAAAAATAATAGATAAAAAATGAAATTCAACCTAACCTTCACACTTTATACAAAAATTAACTTAAAATGACCCAGAGGTTTAATATAAAATACAAAACTATAAAACTTTTAGCAGTTAGCATAGGAGAATCTTTCTAGGAACTAGGATCTGGGAAGTGTTCTTAGACATGATATAAAAAAGAAAAAATAAATAAGTCAATGACTTTGCCCCATGAAAATCCTTGTCAAGAGGAAGAAAGACAAACAACAGAGCAGAAGACAATATTTGCAAACTACATATCCAACAAAGAACTCACATCTACAATATGCTTTGTAAAAATCTCAAACCTCAACAATGAATGCAAATAAGCAAACAATTCCATTAGAAAATGAAGAAAAGGCATGAAGAGATATTTCCCCAAAAAAGAGAATATGGGTGACAAATGAACCACATGAAAAGCTGGTCACCATCACAGGCAGTTGGGAAATATGATTAAGATGATAAGGAGAGCTCACTACCCATGTGCTAAAATTACTTAGAACTATGCCTACATAGCAGCAATGTTACCATGTTCTGACCAAGCACTAGGTAAGAGTAACAACTGGGATGGATGTGTAAAGAGTAATCAGAACCTTTTGGTAGTATCTTTGCAACTTCCTGTAAGTCTATAATTATTTCAAAATGAAAGACTTTTAAAATAAAGCTGCTTAAGCCGAGTGTGGTGGCGCACACCGTAATCCCAGCACCTGGGAGGCTGAGGCAGGAGGATCACGAGTTCAGAGCCAGCCTCAGCAACTTAGTGAGGCCCTAAGCAACTCAGTGAGACCCTGTCTCTAAATAAAATACAAAATATGGCTGGTCATGTGACTTCAGTGGTCGAGTGCCCCTGGGTTCAATCCCCAGTACCAAAAAAATAAATAAATAAAAAATAAAATAAAGCTGCTTAATATCCAACTCTCTTGTCTCTGTATGTTCTTCCCATAAGCCTGTTCCTTGTAACCTGAGGTGTCCACGTTGCTCACTAGTCTTCTTCTGTCCTTCTGTATCACCCTGTCCTTCCCTTAGTTTGGTGCCTTTAGAACTGACCCAGGTACAGACATGCACAGGCCTTTGTTGAGCCAAGTGGAAGGAAACTGTAGAAGATGCCATTGATGATCTGGATCCTCAGAGGCCTCTAGATAGAGGTCAGTCCGGTCTTAGATTCACTTCAAATTTTTAGATTGAAGTCCTGGGTCCAAATATCCAATATCCAATGTAACATTTAATTAAAAGCAAAATAAAAATCTTCGGCATTTTCAGTAGGTAGAATGAGATGAATGATGTGCACAATGTCACAAAACAAAATTGACCAATATAAAACCTGGCTGGCAAAAGACTACGACCTAAGCACAAAAATGTAGAGATGAAACTCTACAGCAGCAAACATGAAAAAGCCTTCACATTATACTTTAGGTGAAATATGAGATAACAATGTGGCTCCAAAAATATTAAAAATTCACTGCTACATTTACATTATAATTATGCATCCATTTCACACAAAGAAATTGATTTAATTCTTATAATACCTTTAAGATTTAGTAAATGCTTTTTCCCTTCTTTGAAATTTATAACTTCAGATACAGAAAGGTTAGTAATTTGTTTAAAGGTTTAGCACTAACAAATATAGATCAGCAATCAAGCCCTGTGCAGACTCTTAGTTCTTTATAGTTCTATATACTGCAATACTGCTGTATTGCGGTCATGGATACAGTCCTTAAGCAACAATTGTCTGCCTAACATTGTCCTTTTTTTTTTTTTTTTTTTTTGTGCTGGGGATTGAACCCAGGGCCTTGTTCTTACAAGGCAGGCACTCTACCAACTGAGCTATATCCCCAGCCCCCTAACATTGTTCTTAATATAATCATTAAGATTACTTCTGACATGGGTCTTATTTGGAAATAAACAATAACCAAGCAAGAATATATTTTTGGTGGCAAATAATATTATAATATTAAAATAGAGTGGCATAGTAGAAATGATGAGAGAAAGTAACTTCATCCTTAGTGCTAGAGAGGCCTCACTTAGGAGAGGACATGGGAAGCAAGACCTGACTGAAAGAAAAGACCAGACATGTAAATATAAAAGGAAAAGAAAGCCACACAGGAGAGGCAGGGCAGCCCCCTAGGGTGGGACCTGCTTTGGGGAGCACTGAGACACAGGAAGAAGACAAGAGTAGCTGGAGGACGATGAATGGAAGAGAGGATGGGGTGAGGTGAGAGCAAGCAGATAACATTACCAAGTCAGGTTTCCATTCTCATTATAAAGGAAAGTCCTTGGAATGTTCTGAGCAGGTGATGACTTGATATATGCTGTGTTCAAAGGAGGCCTTTAGCTCCTAAGAGGAGGAAAAAACAGACAGCATGTGTGAAAGAAGTAGGGTGGCCATGGAAAAGCTTGTTAGGATCGTCCAAGCAAGGGATAGTTGTGATGTGGACATGAGTGGGGCCAAGGACAAGGAGGAGAAATTGGGTCCAGAAGAGAGGAAGTAGTAAGCATTCCTGCTCAGGTATCTGTCAGTCAGACCACACTTAAAGCCTCATGGTCCAATTTTGGCATCATTCACTGTACTAATAGTAACAGAATGTGGGAGAGAAAAGAACATACTGGAATAACCAAAGAAGTGTCTGCCAGTCTAATAATATATAATGTGTTAAATATTTTAACAATTTATATTTCAAGATAAAATTTTAAAATTGAATATTTTTAAGATTTTTTAGTTGTAAATGAACACACCTTTATTTATTTATTTATCATTTATTCATTTATTTATTTTTTTGCATGTGGTGCTGAGGATCAAACCCAGTGCCTCACACATGCTAGGCAAGCACACTACCACTGAGCCACAACCCCAGTCTGAAATTTAATATTTTTAACCAAAGGTTTTATATTTGGGCAACATAATGAAATGGAGCTTGATGTTATTATGCAGTTAGACATATCATGAAACACACTGAGAAACCTCAAAGTAGATCATGTTCAGAGGAGATTCACTGGGTCAGTCACTTAGAACCACATTCGATGAGCAAAAGTTGGTGAGAGTACTGAGGTTACTGATATGAAGCTTGAACTAGACATCTATCTGCTGCTGAAACATAAGAAAGCAGAACTGTTTTGCTTACTACCCAACGGAAGACTGAACTTGGATGAATGGAAACTTCAATTAAATATATTTCTGCTTAGCAGAACCATGGATCCATTAGACCTCACCACAATCAAAATGCACCTTGAGAATTCCCCATCAGGGTAGTAGTTTACCCTGTAAACTGTCCATCAGAGCAGACAACAAAGCAAGGGATAGGGTTCTTCCAAACCTTAAGTTCTATTAAAAAAAAAAAAACTAAATTGGGTCATTAATTATTAACATCTAACATATTTTTCTCTAATAAACCCAGGTTTTGCATATTTTTAAAAGGAAATTCACAAGTGAACATCTTGGCAAGTACGTACTTAAATCTAAAATATAATCAAAATATTAAAATGCATTTTTGTTATTCTAGGGTCATGTTTGGAAGGTTTAATTTACAGTCACATTTTAAAAATAAGCAGTAAATTTTAAGCTCTATCCTTAACTCATCTGATGTTTGCTTTTACTGTTTAAAAATAAAATTCTTGGTTTATACAGATTTTGACAAATGATGCCAACCTATGACATAATTGTCTCCTAATTATTTTCTCATGGAAGTAACAGCTATTAAGCCAATGCTTTTACCAGTTTTAACTCCCATGATATAGTGTAGTCTGCAAGTTCGAAAGAGATTATGGTCATATTATTTATCCTTATGGAACCTGGAAAGAATTGTTCTTTGCAGTACATTAAGATAATCAATTAATAGTGAGTAAAAGCAATGAAATATGACTATTTTTTAGCACTTGAGACACTAGAAACATCATTATTTTCAACTGTACATCATGTTAAGTTTAGAAGTAGTTAAGCCTTGTTATGCATGTGAAATCCTTAAAGACAATCTGAGTAGCTCTTAATACTACTTTTTGCCAGCATCTAGATTCTCAGAGTATTGCTTTCCCACACTCAGTCAAATCTGTAGCAGGTGCTCATTTTCATGGTGGCCTCTTCAAAGAGATGTGGTGCTTAGCTGGTGTAGGGATATGCAATTACTTTAAGACATTCTTAAGCTTTCTGAAACTATCCTGCACAGAATAGATCATAGAACACTCCTAGAAAGTCAAGAAAGAAGAAAAGAGTAAGCTGACATTCGAGGGGAAGAAATGAATGGTAATGGCTTGAGAAACAAAATATTGGGATGCTAAAAGAGCTGGAAAATGGGTGCCTAGAACAAAGGAGGCATGTGTGAATGTGC
>JAJEJO010000751.1:29040-102769 GCA_020662805.1 Glaucomys volans
ATCTATGTTTTGGTATTAAACGGTTTCTGAGGACGTTGGCTATTGCCTCCAATGACAAATCACTCTTGTATTTATTCAAAGTTGTTTAGTTTTCAAAGTGTTTTCACATGCACCACCTTTTTTTTTTTTTTTTTTTGGTTCATAGCAGAGTTAGTGAGGGTCTTGGGAAGTGTGAATTCATCACTTTTATGGTCTCATTTCTTAGCCTAATGCTTGGTACCTGTGTATGGCACCTATGTAGTGGTTGATAAGTAATGATCATAGTAACATCAACAACTATTGAGCATTTATTTAATCTCCCTTCCATGTAAGTTCTTTCCATGGATCATTCTATTCAGCCTTTCCAAACACCTTCAGAGGTGCATACTCCAATGATCACATTTTAGAGCTAAGCCAGCTATAGCATGAGAAGACAAACCACCTATTCAAACCACAAAGCTATTAATAGAAATTTGAGTACTCAAGACTCTACCTAATTCTTATGCACATACTACTAAGTGCTAAATATACCATTGTAACCACTTTTCTTTCTTTTTTCTGTCTTTCTTTCATAAAAATCCCAAAGCACTATTTTTTTTAATTAATTTATTTTTTTTATTTACTTATTGATTCATTGAACACAAATGAAGTACAGCTATTGTTTCAATGGTTGTACACAAAGTAGAGTCACACCATCTGCCAAAGCACTATTTTTATTGAGCAATAATCATAAAGCATTCCTTTTGCACACTTCAACAAAAAGTTTGGAAATCAATTATCAGTATAATATATGTACCAGACATTTCATTTTCCAAAGCAGAAACATAAATCATTAACTAAAGACTGTATTTCATGTCAGAGTTTCTAACAAGTTTAGAAATATTTGTATTGAAATGCGTATATCGGTTATATGATCGTAAATCCCCATGATGAGAGGCTGTCAGTATGAAATTATTGTATTGGCAAGAAAAGAAAAACATTTCTGTTTTAGTGACAATCTTTGAAATGGAAAGCGAAAAATTAACAGCTTAAGAATTAATTATTTCCAAGCTTCCATTCAATTACAGTTTTCAAACATTGAGATGTCGCTATGAATCTTTAGTTGTGCAGAGATTTAAACTAAAAGTTTTTTCCTTGACATTGACACTTAGGGGCAGGTGTTCAGTTTGTGAAAAGATTAAAAATATTTCATATTTCTATAGAATCATGAGTTATTCAATTAAGAACATCCTCATTGTCTCTTCTCTTTGCTTCCCAAACTCTCTGAAATAACCAGCTCCTAGGAATCTTGTAATTTTTCCCCTGAAACAATATCTACCTCATTTTTTGATTTGGCTTCTCAGGTCTCATTGTTTATCAATATTGATTTAAAGGTAATATTACATTGATAATTGATTTTCTTTAGACTAGTGGAAACTAAGCTTTAATTTATGAAAATAAAATGGTCTCAGGTTGTCATTTAATCTCTAAGAATGACAGCACATTGAAATCTGAATTCCATGTGCTGCTCACATGTGTTTCTATCACAGTTTTCATAGCACAATTTAAGGGACTTGGAGAGAGATAATAAATATTGATTGAAAGAATACTGGGTACATAGGTGAAGGGGTGATAAAAGGAGATCAATGAAAGAAATCATGAAAGACTGGCATGGCTTGTTTCCTAACTCTAAATGACAAGTAGCAAATTTACTTATGGATTCCAGAATAAGTATGCAAATAAGTAAGTAATATATCCCTGTACTAACTTGTGAAAGCGGCCATAACAAAGCACTACAAACTGGTCCAGTCATATACATAACAGAAATTTGTTATCTAATAGATCTAGAAGTTCAAAATCAAGAAATTGGCAAGGTTGGTTACTTTTGAGGGCTCTGAGCCCTAGTTTCCAGTAGCTTCAGATATTCCTTGTACATGGCATTATCTCTTTGTGTTCACATCTTCCCTCTGTGCTTGTCTGACTTGACATCTTATAAGAACAACTTACCTGCACCAAAGAGTGCACCAATATTTATTCAATCCATCATTATTCTGGGTACATCTATAAAGGTGTTTCTGAATGTGAATTACATTTGAATTAGTAGAGTTTGTCGACCAAAGTGCCCTCTTTAATGTGGGTGGTGCTCCACCAGTCAGTTGAAGACCTAAATGAAGCATAAACACTTTCATTCTCAACCACTCAGTTGAAGACCTAAATGAAGCATATAGACATATTCTGAGATATTGGAGTCTAGGACTTCTATGTGAATGGGGGGGCAGAATTCAACCAATAAATGATGGAATATAATTCATTTAAATGACACTTCCTTGCAAAGAAACCAATAATATAATAATGGAAGAAGAGTTTTCCTTTCCATTTGTTGGTTTTCTTGAGGACATAGGCTGAGTTAACTTCCCTGGTCATTTACAGTAGTTGGCATGGGACAGATCACACAACAGGTTCTAGGTTAAAAGCTCAATAACTAAATGCATGAATTGTGTGTTATCTGTATTCATTTGCTATGGCTACTTACTGTAACAAAGTACTACTGACCAGGTAACTGAAATAAAAAATTTAGATTCTGAAAATCCCCAAGACTTGTAGTCAAGATCAGGATAACTACAGAGATAAGTAGTATTCCAGAGAGATTAGTAGCCTGCAGATAGTCCTTAATTTATAATAGATCAACTTCAGATTTTTCAATTTTATAATGGTATGAAAGTGATGCATGTTTGGTAGAAACTGTGCTTCAAAGTTTGAATCTTGATCTCTGTCTGGTTTAGCAATGTGCAGTAGGATACTCCTTTGGGATGCTGGGTGGTGGCCACCAGCCATGGCATCCAGTTGGGCACAGAGTTCTGAGGGGAACAACCAGTCCTCTACAGTACACATGTAGCTGGGCTACAGTGCCTGTTCCATAGCTCACACACACTCCAAGTATTTTCAACTTGTCCTGTTTTCAACTTATGATGGGTTTGTCAGGAATTACCCCATCATCAGTTGAGGAGCATCTGTGTAAGGTCATCTAAACACCTGGATTCTGTGTGACCTGCTGCTTCTCCCTCTCCTAGAGTGATTGTCAACAGTATGGTTGAGGCTGGCTCGCCACCTTGCTTTCACTTTACTTGGCTGAATACTAAGTACTTTCACATATGTATCATTATGTTGTATGTCATTATTTTATTTAAACATATGGATGCCTAGTAAAAGTCAAAAACCTCTGTCTTACTGTCCTTTTCCAAATAAGAGAGGCCTGAATTATCTAACACATGGAATAAATGTATGCTTTCTCCCTTAATAATTCTTGAAAGAATCTCGTGGCATATATTTAAAGCCCTTAACATTTTTCAGAGGGTCACTTGTTGAATACTGATGCACATGTGAAATGCTGAATTCTAAATTATAATAAGTTATTCTTAAGAGAACAACGATGGAGCAGTTTGTACTCACCCATCCACTTGCAGAGTGAAACTTTGCCTGAAGTGCTATCATTTTTTAGAAATTTAATTGGTACTACTGGAAAAATTTTCATAAAGAATTTTGTTCAGTCTTCTTTTTTTCTTCTTCTTCTTGTGGTACTAGAAATTAAACACAGGGGTGCTCCACCACTGAACTACATCTCCAGCCATTCTCATTTTTTTATTTCGAGGCAGGGTCTGGATGGCCTGCCTCTGTCTCCAGAGTCACTGGGATTACAGGCATGTGCAACTGTGTCTGGCTCAATCTTTTTTTTTTTTTAAAGAATATTTATCCTTCCATTTGACATGTTACCTTGGATCTAATCTATCCTCACTGTATGTTTCCCCACCTTTCCAAATGACATTCTGACATTCAACCACCAAGAGGCTTTATACAACATATTTAAGGTAATACCCTGATAAGAACAGATAAAAGCAGATTTCTCATTTTGGTAAAATACAAACAGGTGTTTGTGATTAGTGAGCCTGTCTTTCAAGCTATGCTTCTGCAAGTTGGTCTGTGCCCATCCATTGCTACTCTGCCCACCTATTGCTCTTCTGGATCCTGAGTTCTTAGCTAGAAACTTGCACCGAGGGGGAAATAAGGTAGGAAGTATCTCCATCCTTCTTAAACTCTTCTGCTCATGAACATTCTATTGACAAACTAGTCACATGATCCTTTACATGCCTGATGTGCCGGTTATGTGGTCCTGGTCTCAGCTGCCCCTGCCCCGTATTATCCTGTAATTGAAAATGGAGCACGGAAGTTTCTTTGAAGGCTGTCTATGCAATTAACTATTCCTTTAAATAAGAAACGTAGCAGTCTTATACCCCTTGTAAAAGCTGTTTTAGTACCCAGTCAGATGCCTACAATTTTTCTAAAAACAAAAAAGTAATGCATGCCCCTAATTTATGCCCCTAAGAAACAATTCAGAGTTGAGCCACAAGACATTATCTACTGAAAAATCATCAGTGAGTTGTTCAGCTAATATCTAGTATGCATCTGAATGTTTTAAGCCTGTTATTAATCATCTCAAGTCTGTGGGTAAACCAGTTGCCAGAGATGTTATCCAATGCCTCTGGGAATGCATTTAGCCAATGTTCTCATTCCTATTTCAAAAAGTTTAAGCAGGTAGCTATAACACTAGAACAAAACACTAAGAACTTGAAATTTCTAAGATATAACTATAAAATAATGAAACAGGATTTTATAGTGTTCAGTCTTTATGAATTGCCCCTATGAGACAAAATTGGTTAGAACACACAAAATTTATCTAGAATATATATATAATACATATAATATTATATATATATAATAAAATATATTTTTGTTGTATTACAAAGTATTAGAGCCAAAACATGAGTTTGTTTTAGGACAAATGCCAGGTTTTTGTCAAATCTCCATCCCATGCAGTTTAACTCAGTGTCTGGAGTCATTTAATTTCTCAGTTAAATTGTATTGAATGACTAAAAGAATGAGTGAATGAAATGGAAAGGCATGCAGAGACAAATGAGTACATTTACAGGTTTTATTTTCTGTTTTATTTCTCGGATTATCTAAAAAATACAATTAAGAAAGTCAACAATTTCCCCTCACTTCTATCCCATAAGTGCACTCTCCTTAAATATTCACGGTCCAGATCAATTTATCGGACCCTTGCCTCTGGTGTTCCTTTGCCCACGTCCTGGGTCCCCCACTGCCCTCCTTCTGGGGTATACCTTGGTTCCCTCTTCCTGAAATGGTCCTACAACAGAATATCAGGGGGAGACCTTCGTCATCCATTGGTCTGTGAGGTTTTACATAGCTAAGCATCCTCAGGCAGAAGAAAACGTAAGCCATGTAACTTTATGAGTATAAGAATGAAAACACTCCACTTTTGAAGAGGACATGAATGGCGGAAGGCAATCAAGAAAGTGAGTTACCCAAAAGTTTTGTGTAGATTAGAGATCAACATTGGAGGAGTGCAGCAGCCACATCCCTCAGAGGAAGAAGTCTAATTGTCTTAGACCCACAAAGTTGTAATCCCACGGGGAATTCTTCGGTGTCAGTTATCTTGTGGTGGCACAGAAAATTTGGGGCTTTTACCACAAATAGTCCTTTGACAAGACAGCTCTGCAGCTGAGTCAATTTTGAAGCCACTGACAACCTGAAATATTTCTTTCTGCTGGGAAAAAAAAATATCTTTCATTGATGTGGATCTTGACAGTGATACTCAATGTCCTACACATGGGTCAAAATTAGAATAAAAGAAATCAATCCCTGGATTCAACTCTCTTTAGTGCAATAGTACAAATGCATGAGCTATTAATGGATTCCTGAGCCATAGTCAAAACACCAAATAATTGCTACTACCGTGGCTCCAAACATCAGACAGGCACCAAACACAAGAAGTCCTTTTGGCCATACCAATGCAAGTGCTTAAAACTCAGCATCCATGCAACGAGGTGTGGCTCTGAGTTATATTCGCCCAAATCTCCAATGTTAGCAAAGTCATTTTACTGAGTTTATCAAAGAATTAATAAAAGTCACTATTCATTTGTGATTATTAACCTAATTGAATATTATGGTTAGAATCTACAAAGGGTTTAGTAAATTCCAAGCATTATACCCAACTCATCTTTTGCATTATCTTGTTGAGTATCTCCACTTCTGCTACTTAGGCATTCTAATTGTCCCTGTACTGCAGGTGAAGAAATGAGTTTAGAAGGGATAAGTGATATGATTTAGAATAACTAATATCTGGTAGAGCAAGCCTGGAGGCCCACTCTTACTCAATTTGGGAGAGTGATCCCTCAGATTTTCCTGTTCTTCCCCTTAATCCCTGCATGTTCATGGTTTAACTTTCTTTTGTGCCCATCTCTTGAAGAATAGGTAGAAAGAGTTGTGGAAAAATCATACCTGTCCTCCTTGTTCAACTTGGTCTTTTCTTCCTCTGTTATTCTGGACAACCAATCTTTGAATTAGCCTTGTCTACCTCAAAGTATGTTTCATGATTGGCCATTAAAATTTATATCTTCCTTCTTTTTCAACCTTGCTAAAACCTAATTAGAGAGGAAAATCAAAATATCTAGAAAGGTATTTGATTTTTATACTCAGGTCATTGAATCCTTCAGATTTGTACACACCAAGCACTGTCTCTATGCATACTTTTCTTATCTCTGTTTCATTCTTTAACCTATCTTTTATATGTCTGTGGATATGAAATATTATCACAATAATTTTAAATGGCCTGCATTGCCTGAAACTCTTTAAATTTTTCTCCCTTGTTTGGAAGCAAATGTGACACTTTTTAAATATTTTGCTGAATGAGATACAGATACCTCAACATGCAACAATAATGAGAACCTCAGTTTTGCATGACTTTATATATTTTCACTGTTATCATTGAAATTCTTATCCAGGGCTTTCCAGACAATGGAGGAAAACATATTAGTCAGTCATGAGAATTTTTCTGTGAAACACAGACTAAAGAGAGCTAATAAAACAGATAATTCTCACTTCCAAGATAACCACTATGCTATGAGTTATTTTGGAGCCATTTAAAAAGAAAGTTAAAGTTAATTTCAACCTTGTAGCAAAAGTCCCTTTCAAATGGAGATGCTATTGTTTGACTCTCACTGAGCATGATTACAAGAAACAATGGCTAATCCTTTTGTATGAGAAAAATGGATTTAAGTCCATAGTCCACCTTTGGGAAAATTTTTTGAGGTAATCAAATAAGATTTAGAAGTATTGTGTTGAGAGTTATTTTTTAAATAATTGTTATCGCTGCATTTTAGGCTAACAAAGACTGCCTTCACAAATGATGAGCCCTGCAATGGTACTGCAAGTGCTTCCTAAAATAAATGCAGAAACTAAAAGTGATGGAAAATCTACTTCATGGTAGAACTGTGCATTTCTTTTGAATCACTAAGAAAATGCTTCATGGATGGTGGCAATGTGGACAGATAATTTTCAAATTGTTACTGGACATGAAGTGGTTCCCCACGTGTCCCATGTCCTCAGTGGCAATTACAACAGCATCCATTATGTGAAATTCATAGTAATACAGTATAACTGATTTCATGTGAAAACAACTGGCCAAACAATAAATATCCATGAATACCTACTGGGTGTCAGTCACTCTTTGAGATCACTGTGGATTTTAGTTCACCCTGTGTGATAAAATATCGTAGACAGGGTGGATTAAACAATAGATATTATATTTCAACTGTTCTGGATGCTGGGAAGTCTGCAATCAGGGAGCCAGCATGGTTGGTTCTGGTGAGAGTCCTCTCAGGGTCGCAGACATCTACCCTCTTGCTGCCAGAGGGAGTGAGGGGAAAGATTGTCTTATAAGGGCACCCTCACATTGTGAGGACCCTGCCCATGACTTCATCCAACAATCTTCCAAAGTTCTCACATTGACATTAGGACTTTGGAATATGATTTTTCAGGGGAAGCAAACATTCAGTGTCCATGAAAGCTATGTTGGTTTAAAAAAAAAAATTCACAAGGTTTTAGCTCTCAGAGGTTTAGAATAACACTCTATTCATGTGCATTAGATGGACACTTATGGTGGCCTCCATAAGAGTAGAGTCTCATTTCTTAATCTCATTTCAGTATTTTAGTATGAAATAGTACTATTTCATACTCTATTACTACAGTAATAGAGTATGAAATAGGTGTCTGTAGGGTGCATGAATGAGTGAATGAATGAATGAATGTTGAAGAGAGAGGAAACAGACACATAAACATTTCAGAAAATAATAGCAGTATTATGGAGTTAGCACTATCATACTTTCTCTGGGCAAATGTAGGACAATTTGTCAGGCAAGTGGTAAAGATAATTTATTTCATGGTTCTAGAAAGAAAAGTCTTCACATGGAGGTAGATAACGTGAGCTTAATAAATAAATTGGATAAAGGTAAGGAGGAATTTCAACTGATGGAATTTTGTAATAATAATCCATAAAACAGAAAAGTTCAAGGCATTTTCTGTGGATATGGAATCATCAGAACTGATCACAAAGATGATGGAGAGAAATAATTGAGAATATGAAGTACATGTTAAAGTGCAAACTCTAGACCGCTAGGCTTCATATCAGCAAACATGCGTTCTATCATTTTTCATGGTAGACCATATGTTCTATATTCATTTTCTTAAAGACTTTGTTTTTAGAGCAATTTTAGGCTCACAACTAAATTTAAAGGGAAACATGTAATTCCCCATACATCCTCTGCCCTCACACATGCACAGTATCTGACATTAGTAACAACATCCCCTACCAGAGAGGTACATTTCTTGTACTTGATGATCCTGTATCAGCACATAACAGTCCCTCAAAGTCCATAGTTCATACCAGGGCTTGCTCTTGGCTTTGAGAAATCCGTGGGTTTGAACAAATGTATAACAGCAAGAACCTATTATTTTGGTATCATACACTGTCACGAATAGCCCTCTGCTCCCGCCGTTCAGCCCTCTCTTCCCCAAATCCTGGCAAGCCCTGATCTTTTTCTACAATGTCATATCATTAAAGGATTTTGTCTCATTTTATTCTGTAATATGTGGAATTCCTTAAATAAAGGAAACTAAGTTTTCTTGGATCTTTTCATGGGTTGGTGATGGTGAATAATATTCCATTGTCTGAAAGTGAAGCAGCTTATGTACCCACTCACCTACTGAAGAGCTCTTAGTTCCTCGTAGTTTTAGCAATTATGAATGAAGTTGCTATGAATAAGCATCTGCAGGTTTTTGCATAAACATAATTTTTCAGCTCCTTTGGAAAAATACCAACAAGTACAAATTCCTGGATATTATAAGAGTATGTTTAATTTGGAATGAAACTGCAAAGCTCTCTTTCAAATATTCTGCATTATCACCACAACAAATAAGAATTCCTGTTGTCTCAAATCCTCACCAACATTTGGTGTTGGGTGTATTTTAAATTTGGATCATTCTAATAGTTGTATTGTGATATCTCTTATTTTTAAATTTGCATTTTCCTGATAACATATGATGTATAGCATTTTTTCCTATGTCTATTTTATATCTCTGTATATTCTTAGATAAGTTGTCTGTTAAAGTCTTTGACCTATTTTTTTTTAATCCATACTCCCAAGTACAGTTCTTTTTATTTATATTTTAAAGTCTCTCTCTCTCTCTCTCTCTCTCTCTTTTTTTTAACAGACTTTACTTTGATTCATTGTACACATATGGGGTTCAAATTTTCATTTCTGTGGTTGTGCATGATGTATATTTATATCATTCTTGTTAATCACACATGTACATAGGGTAATGATGTCTGTCTCATTCCTCCATTTTTCATACCCCCAGCCCTCCCCTCTCATTTCCCTCTACATAATCTAAAGTTCCTCCATAGTGGATCTGTTTACCTCTGTGAGGCCAATATAAAAGAAAGAGGCTTAAGTTAGAACCAAAACATCTAAGAACTTTTTAAAGATGGAGTTTCTCATCTTATTTCATCATAAGGATGGATTAATGAAAAGCAAGATGGAAACACCATATAAAAACAGAAGTGATTAACGTTTAGGTGCTTATGATAGATACCAAATATTCTTCCAAGAGCTTGCTATTTATTTATTTATTTATTTATTTATTTATTTAATTTACTTATTGATTCATTGAACACAAATGGAGTACAGCTATTGTTTCTCTGGTTGTACACAAAGTAGAATCACACGATCTGTGCATTCATACATGTACACAGGGCAGTGATGTCTGTCACACATTCTTTGACCTATTTTTAAATAGAGTTATTTGTTTTCTCATTGTTGAGTTTTAAGTGCTCTTTGTATATTTTGGGATATTAGTTCTTTATCAGATGTGTCTTTTTCAAATGTTTTCTCTCATCTATGGCTTGTATTCTTAGTCTCTTGATATTTTTATTTTTAGAGCAAAAGTTTTAATATTAATGAATTTTAGTTTATCACTTATTTCTTTCATGGTTCATGCTTTTGGTGCTGTATTTAAAAAGTCATTACAATATCCAAGCCACTGGTTTCCTATTATGTTATATTCTATGAATACAATAGTTTTGCATTTTACAGTTAGGTCTATGGTTTATTTTTAAGTTTTAGTTTTGTATTTTACAGTTAGGTCTATGGTTTACTTTTCGTGAAAGGTCCGAGGTTTGTGTATGAATTCCTGTAGATGACCTGTTGTCCTGGCACCATTATTGAGACCATCTTCATGACATTGTATTGCCTTCGCTCTTTTATTAAGACCTGCAGACTATATTTAAGTGGGTTTATTTTGTGGTTCTTTATCTTGTTTCATTTGTCTATTCTTTTGCCAATATCACATTGTCCTGTTTATTGTGATTATTAAAGTCACACAGTATCAGTCCTCCTACTTTATTCCTCTCCTTCAATACTGTGTTCCCTATTCTTGGATATGGAGGTCTTGCATTGAATCTATAGAGGAAGAGTTGGAAGGAATGAACATCTTGACAATATTGGCTCTTCCTATGTATGAATATAGAACAGATCTCTATTTATTATTCTTTGCTTTTATTATTCATTTATTATTTTTACAGACCACATCGAGATTCATTGTACACAAATGGGGTACAACTTTTCATTTCTATGGTTGAACAAAATGTAGATTCATACCATCCATGTAATCATACATGTTCATAGGGTAATGATGTCTGTCTCAGTCCATAATCTTTCATACCCCTGCCCCCTCCTCCCTCTCATTTCCCTTTACATAATCTAAAGTTCCTCCATTCTTCTCTTAACCCCCAGCCCCGACCCCCATTATGTATCATCATCCACTTCCCAGGGAAAACATTTGGCCTTTTGTTTTGGGGCTTGGCTTATTTCACTTAGCATGATATTCTCCAATTCCATCCATTTACCTAGAAATGCCATAATATTATTCTTCTTCATAGCTGAACAATATTCCATTGTGTATATATACCACAGTTTCTTTATCCATTCATCTGTGGAAGGGCATCTAAGTTGGTTCCACAACCTAGCTGTTATGAATTGAGTTGCTATAAATATTGATGTAGCTGTGTTACTGTAGTATGCTAATTTTGAGTCCTTTGGATATAAACCAAGGAGTGGGATAAGTGGGTCAAAAGGTGGGTCCATTCCAAGTTCTCTGAGGGATCTCCATACTGCTTTTGTTTATCAGAGTTGTATATTTTTCTTTATATACATTGTATACATTTTCTTGAATTTACAATTAAATATTTCATTTACTGAATGCTAATGTAATGGTATTATATTTTTAATCTCAAGTTCTACTTGTTCATTGCTAGTATATAGAAATATAATTAATTTTTTATATACTAACCTTGTCTTCCACAAACTTAAAACTATATTAAACTATAGTCACTTACTAATTCTAGGAGGTGTGTGTGTGTGTGTGTGTTCTTTCATATTCTTTACAGAGATGGTTATACCATCTGAGAATGAAGATAGTTTTATTTCTTCCTTTCTTATATATGTAATTTTCAGTTCTTCTTTTTATTTTATTTTTCCAGCACTTCTAGTACAATGTTAAAAGGAATGCAGAAATGGAGTATTTTTGCCCTCTTCCAGATATTAGCAGAGATCTTGCTTCTTACCACATAGTATGATATTAATTCTAGGTTTTCTTGTAGAAAATCTTTATTTTTTCAAATTGAAAAAAAAATTTCCCTCTACTTGTATACTTTAAAAATGTTTTAAATTAGTTATCAATGCAGAAACTTGGGGAGATTTTACATAAAAATCTAGGTCCCCAACTGCTCATTAAATATCTAATATTTGATAACTCTCATTCTCAAGTCTAGTCAGTGAGATAAGTGAGCACAATCTCCTAAGACTGATCTCTTGATTACCATTGAACCCACTGTACATCTTCATTTACTTATGTTGATCTGTCTGGTCCCCCTGAAGTGTGAGGTCCATTATTTTCATAAAACATTTTGCATACCACTTAGAAATCTTAAATGTTACTACTTCACAGAATTTTTATGCATTTAATATATCCCAAATGCTCTGGAAGTACTAGGACTTCTCAAATGCAGTGGGCAAAGGCTGCTTATGAGCATATGATAATAGTCATAGACACAAACCCAGGAAAATTTACACACAATTTTGCATATGATATCAGGAGCTTCTGGTGGAGTTACTGGAAGGCACTTTTGTATTGATATTTTGCTTGTTTGTACAAATTCTCTATGCAAGGATTTAAAGAGTTTTTAGAGGTAAAGCTGAATAAATGTGGAATTCACAGAAAAGGGCACGAACTAGCCTCTCAATTACAAACACCTGAAAACTAGTGAAAAGATTTATCTAAAATGTAACAATCAAGGATGGAAAAAGATGTGATGACCATGCAGTGTACCAGAATGAGAAAAAGGAAGATTGAAAGGAGAACATCAGGATAAGAGATAGTGTGGAAATCCCATCCATTTCCAAATTCCACAGTATTGAAGGAATAGCTATTTCACGAAATAACCAAGAATTGAAACGCAAGCAATTCTACATTGCCAATCTAAAAGGCTCTCGTATTCTTTTCAGAGTCAGTGTTCCCCTACACCCCAAATATTTTCTGTTTGAAACTTGTATTTCTCTTGTGTCCTTAAATCTTACTTCATCTTATGAAGTTGTGATTGTGTACCTTTTTCAAAGTTCCTATTACTGGTATTTAACCTGAAGCTTCTTGGAGCTAGAGCAGTCTGGTTCTTTCAGTCAGTCTTCTTCAATATGCTGCACACTCCCAAACCATAGAGGACCTCAATACTTTCTTTAATACATTGAACTTTGTAATTAAAGTTGCTTTCAGTATGCAAAAGTTTTGAAAATTTGAGATATGAGCTGCTTTGTTCTTATTCCCTTTCTGAGAATGATTAAACGTTTTTAATTATGTGTAAAATAAAAGAAAAAGAAGCTAAATAATATGTGAAAAACTCTATACCTCTATGATTCAAAGCAATGAGTTCCCTTTTTTAATAATTTGATTAATCTGATAAATCATCCAGTGACAAGTACGTATCCTAACATGTAATTAAGGGAAACAAGATTATCACTTTCAGTTTAAACAACAACAACAAAAACAATCACCTATCAATAATGAAAGCAAACAAATGTCAAAATTTCAGCAACTGAAAGATGCAGCAGGTACCACTACAGAAAAGAATTTTCCGCTGTACAATTGGTCTTGTCATTTACTTCACTTCTCTGTGAGGGTCTAAATGTATTCCCTTTTAAGCCATGAAATGACTTGTGAAGGTCTATCTTAGAGGAGAGTATGGATGTGAAACTCAGTGAAGAAAAAAATGACAAGTCTGTTTTTGGTGTTCAAAGTGAGGTCCCAGTGCTACGCTCCAAGAGGAACAAGCCTGAATAAAACATGGGCTCAGCTCCTTGAGGAGCCTCCCGTCTGGCAGAGGAGCTAATGCATGGAAATAATTACAATTCAAAGGGGAAAATACTGACTTCCAGATGCATGTGATGGCAACATAGAGGAAGAGAAGAGTCACTATGCACAGGGACCTTCAGAGCTATATTTTGAAAGAGATGGCATTGAGGGGGCCTTAGACAAGGAAATGAACTGAACTCTCTTCAGTAGGGTGCTGAATATGAACGGAAATACAGAAAACAGAACAGACTAGCAAATGAAATTATTCAATAACATTCTTCTTGATTGGACGCATGCTTCTGATCTCCAACTACTCAATTTACCAAGTAACATTGCCTAATTGGAATGTCTTGACATAAATTCGGTAATTTTTGAACCTGAGTGACAGACCAAAGGAACGTATCCATTATTGCTGAGATCATTCCTAATTCTTAATCAGTGTTTGCTTGTTTGGTTGAAACACAACCTTTGTCTATACCATAGTGAGATGTTTATGTAAAAGAGTGATAGGATTGTTTAACTACACATCATTCACTTAGTTTCTGGAAGGTTTTTTATTTTGAAAACATTCCTGAAATATACAAACCTTGTTTGATAAGATTCTTTTTTATTTCAATCTCTGGCTATGGAGAATTCAATTTATTATTTCTATACCTACTTTTATATCTATAATAGCTTTTTGGTGATGGGAAGAAAACTTTACCATTTTTTTTAAGCCAAAGAGCCATTGATTTGAAACAGGGAATCTAAATGTTCTCCCCAGTTATTTTCATATTTATTGAAATCATGTAGCAGTTAGGATCACCTGCTATAATATTTTCTTATATTTCCGGGAGACATTAAAACTACACCATCATAACTTGGTCCTTTGGCATTGCCAGGGTATACTATGATTAAACTTTGAAAATAAAAATATAGATATAGGGATACTCCATACATACTCTGTGTTTTGTATGACATTGCCAATTTTATTTTTATTTATTCACTTTAAGTCACAACTATTAATATATGTTGGTTACCTCTGCTGAGTAGCTGGACTCAGAGTGCCAGCCCTTTAGGATTATATGAGTCAGCTGTTCGTCACAGTAACAAAACAGCTGACTTAAACAACTTAAAAGGAAGAAAGATTTGCTTTGGCTCTTGCTCTTAGACTGTTCAGTCCATAGTTGTGTGGCTCAGTAGTGTGGACTTGTGGTAAAGCAGGATATCACAGCAGAAGGAAGTAGCGGAACAAAGCTGTTCAACTCAACAACTGGGAAGCAGAAAGAGAATAAGGAAGAGGATGAGATACACCCTTCTCAGGCACGCTCCCAGTGACCCACTTCCTCCAAATGGATCCCACCTTCTACAGTTTCTACCACCTCCCAAAAGTCCATTCAAAGTATGAATCCATCAAGTGGATCAATCCATGGATGAGATTATAGCCCTCATGATCTAATTGCTTCTCAAGAGCCCTACCTCTGAACATTGCTGCATTGGAGGACAAATTTTCAACACATGAGCATTTGGGCAATATTTCAGATCAAGCCATTACAAGGATTTTACTACTGGTGGGGACAGAAATACTTTCAAACAAATGAGTATATTTAGATAACTACTGTCATGCTTGGTGTCTGGATAGGAGGGTGTGTGGAGATGAGCTGTGAGATGCACAAGGATCATACAAGTAACATTAATATTAGCTAAAGAGTGACTGGCTTTTTAAATGCATTAGTGTTTCACATTTCTCCTTGAGCATAAGAAAAGGGTAAAAAGTGACCAGGGGCTCCTGAGAATGTGCACTATAATATGTTACCTAATGGGTATCACATGACATCAGATGAAAGTGAAGAATAAATATGCAGAAGTAATTCAGTAATGGTATGTCAAGATGCACATACACAGAGATACCAGGACATATGTAAGATACACTCCCCAAAATTATAACAGAGAGAGGATAAAAACTTTATGGAAAGGAAACATTTGTATCCAGGTATGAAAAGTAGTTTATTTTTGGAACGCTGAATCTTTTGTAATGAGAGTTAATGAATTTCCTGTGACATAAACTACAGGTTCTGGGATTGACCAACCAAAAGTCAATCATAATGAAGTATTAGTACAACTATCTACCTAACCAAAACTTAGTGACTTAAAACAATATTTTGAATATTTCATATTATTTTGTGGATCAAAGACTTGGATAGGGATGATATATCTCTGCTCTGCAATATTTATGACCTCAGATGAGATAAATAAAAGGTACTGAAAGAGCATGGTGCTGTTTGGATGTGTGTGAATGTATATGTGTGTGTGTGTGTCTGTCTGTCTGTCTTTCTGACCATGCATCTTCTTCAAATAACTAGCTTTGCTTCTTCACAGAAGAGCTTTCTCAGAATTGACAGATTACTCATATGGTGGTTCAGGGTTCCACTATGAAAAAAATTGGAGACTGCCAAGTCTTTTAGATGTAAGACCTACAGCTAGTATAATCACTTCCCCCATAACGTATTGGTTAACATTATCATAGATTATCATAGATTCAAGGGTCTTGTCTCAGTGAAAAAGACATTCAAAAAACATGGGGCTCTCTTAAATCAATCACAAACATTCTTTCACTCAATGGCTGTTTATGGAGTGCCATCACATACCAGCCAAAGTACTATTTGATCTTATCATGGAAAATAAAAACAAATCTATGACAAGATGAAGGAATTTTCTGGTAGAGGAGAGAGAAGGGAAAAGCAAATAAATAAATGCTCTATGTAACCTAAGGTGGCAGTGATAGTGGTCACCAATAAGGTTGTGCATATTCCCCAGCCTTGCTTGCAGTTAGGTGGGCCACCTGACTGGTTAGTGGACTGTGAACAAAAGTGATGTGTGTCAAGTCCCAGATGAGCCAGTTAAAGGACCCTTGCACCCTTTCTTTGCTCTTCTCTTTATACTGCGTACATTGCAGAGCATAGAGCAATAGGACAGAGGAGGGACATCTGGTCCCCATCAAACCATGATGAAAGTGAGTAAAGAATTGCGACAACACACTGAGATATGAGGCTTGCTTATTTGCACAGAACAGTGTAGCATGAATCTGTCTAACATAGTTAATTAGTGCTATGAAGAAAAATCACTCAGGGTAAAGGGATATAGAATGACTAAGGAGAAAAGACGATTAGAGAAAAACTTAAGAAATATAGCTGTAAGGATGCTCTAGAATTTTCAAACCTTGTCCCCTTTTTCTCCATGTCACACACTGCCTCCTCCATGTATTGGAGGGTTGCAGACATCTCTGGGAGTAGAACTTGAATGACATTAGCAAGAATTAAAAAAAGAAAAAGAAAAGGTTGGAGAAGATTTAAAGGAGAATGAGAAAAGATGAAATCGAAATTATTTAAAGGAGGAAAATCTTGAAACCAAGACTATGGAGGCCAGACTTTCTTATTAAATGAGTTTGGAAGGTATTATGATTTCTTGGACATGAGGGTAACTTTAGAATAATATTGGCAATATTTGGCATCTGCACTTAGAGTGGATTAAAAACAAAATGGTCAGCAATTTGAGACTTCTCTCAAACACCGTGTTCTTAGATACTTTTCTACCACTGGTGGTTATGATACCCATATTTAGATTCAGAGTAAACCTGACTCTTCTGCTTACTAATGTTGTGGGGTCCGGTTATCAATGCGTAGTTAGACCACCAGAAACTAAAGAAAAAAAAAATTTTTTTTGGGGAAAAGAAAAAAAAAAAAAAAAAAAAGAAAACAGACTGACACATCAGGACCACTACTCCAAGTAAGGGAAGCAGTAGTGGTGAGTAACTTCAGCAAATTGGTTTTTAAAGTGAAAACCATACAAAAATCCTGGCAGACTTACAATAGTGGCCTTTTTCATTTTTTTTTTTTCTTTTTTTTCAAGGAGAATGCAAGTGGCCAGCTCTAGCTTATCTATTTCAGGCTGCACCTGGTGGGTTAGCAGGGCGAGCTAGTTCGGGGAGCCAGACTACCCATGTCTGAAACAGGCAGCTTCTGGGGCCTCCGAAGGGATGGGTTGCTTCAAAGAGATAGTTGCAATGTCCTTAACTCTTAGCCACATTATTTTATCTCGGGTACTGTCTTGTATTTACCACAGTCAGCACAACTCAAAGATTCTATTTACACTCATTTTGCATTTGTTTTATATCAGAGTCTCTGTCTTTTTCTTTCTATAAGGGGTCCTCTACTCTTTTATACTGTTTAAGTGGCTCAAGCCTTGCCACCAACTTCAAGACAATTTCTTCATGTTTCAAAAAGAAATGACGATATCTTTCCAGCTGGTTTATAAGATGTGCAAATTATATGTGTACAAGAGTTATCAGAATGCCTGTCATATCAGGGATGCTTGATCCCATGGCAGGTGTTACTTTATTATCAGCAGTACTGTAGACATGGCGTCCATTAGACTATCTATGTCAGTCACTGTGGAGTCAGCACTATGGAGGGTTACCAGAAGTCTATGAAATCGTCTTTATTCCTATGTTCATAGTTTTGTTAAGATAAAATGAAAAATCGTCAAGAGGTAAATTAATGTACTGGCAAGAAAAGTCTTAGACAAAGATATCCCACCATGTGTCAAATATATTATATGAAAGAGTTAACAAGTATTACATATTTTGTCAGTGAGCAGATAATCTATTTCCAAACCATTGGAACTTTGTGTTAGTAACTTTTAAGGTATATTATTATTAATAAGCATTCATGTAGATTCTTTCTCAGGAGAGAAAATAACAGTCCTAAAATTGTACCTTTCAATTTTTTTTCCTGTGGGGGTCCATGTTCTTACACTAGCAGGGAGAAGTAGACCTCATCTTAAACAAGAAACTTTATAAAATATAAAATTTATATTTAATAAATTAGGCAGTTAATTCTGTCTCTCTCTCTCTCTCAAAAATTTCTCCCTTTTGACATAAATAATCCCCAGCTTTAAAAGTATAGCTCTTCCTTTTCTCTAGTTTGTTTACCACTCTGTGCTTGAAACTCCAAACAGAAATGGCACAGTATAAAGAACTGATATCTTCACAGCCAGTACAAAAATTGAGCTGAGAAAAGGATCCATAATTTAGGTATGTTCCAGCAAATAGTAAGGACTCCAAAAATTCTAGCTTTTCATTTATTCTCTAACTGGCACCCAGGGCTTTGGTCTTTTTTGTACTGGGTACTCTTGGATCTATGAAATATGCTCAACCATCTTCTATGCATGAGTCTCCTTGTTCCCTGGTGCACACTGAACAGCAGTGTTTTCCTACTAGAAATCATGATAATTCTGTGTCATTGCTCCTTCCATCTGCATTGCACTCAAAATAGGTCAGTGTGAATGAAAACTTTCCTGAGTGCTTTTTGAATTTCAATCAACACAGGTAATCCCAATAAATGCATTGAAAATTTGCTGTCATTGTGACAGCCCCATCAAACATCTTGTCAACCATATTAAATTAAAATTTCCCATTCTCCTATTTAAATGCCTATCATTTCACAGTTGAAAAAATTTCAGTTATTGTCTTAGAGCACAGAACAAGGCAGGAGCAGTTTGAGTTTACCACATTACTCAGAAAATTGCTCATTTCCAGAGTATTTCATTACTCATGTAATGGTACACCTAACTCACGGAGAGTACTCAATAAGTAACAGACACTATTCCTATTTGAAAGGCAAATTGTGTGTTTAATGCTATATTCATATTTTTCCTCTTCTAGTTTCTCTTCTCATTTTCCCATGATTCCTTTTCTCCAATAATTAAAATGTGCACTGGAAAGCTTTGAATGCACACCAGCCGTACCCAGAATAGGTCTTAAATGTTCCCTTCATCAAAATTTAGGTACAGTCTATGCTCAGTGGGATTGATAAGAAAGTAGCATAGAAAATTAAGAGACTTGCCAGCAATGGGTGTGATTTGATTCTTTTTTTTTTTTTTTCATTGCATGACATCTGCTTTACTTGGAAATCAGAGCTTTGTTCATTAAGTAAGAGCTAGTGAAGAATGTAGGGAAGAAAGTGGAGACAAAGCAGATCATGTAAATTAGAAGTCTTCTGTAAGGTTTAGGGTTTTGCTCTTCAAAGTATGTTCCCTGGACCAGCAGGATCAGCATTACCTGGGAACACATTAGAAATGCAAAAGCTTATGTCTCTCTCAGAACTCCTGAATCAGTCTGCATTTTAACAGTACCCTCAGGATTTGTGTGTGTATCAATAATTGACAAGCACTGTGCTAGGACACAGGAGCATTAGCCAAGAACTTCAAAATCCTTCAGTGGAGAGGGTAAGCACTTGTGTTGAGGGACAATTCAAGAAGGGTTTCATACAACAAGGAAATGGAAACAGACGTAGTGTGACTTGCCAAAGTCATATGACTCTTAAGTGGTAGAAGCAGGCTGTGATATTGATTTGATTTCACATGTGGACCTTTCCATATGTCAAATGGAAACAAAACTTTACTGGTGAACTCTTAAGAGTAGAATTTCCTCTCTCTGCTTTCAAAACTTACATAGCAAAGCTGGTGTACCCGATCAAAAGCTTTTAAGACCTTTTGCTCTTTCTGAATACTGTAGTAATGGCTATTCAATAATAACAATAAAAGACATCCCAAAGTGGTTTTTAGTTGCACAATATCCTTTCTATTCTTTACAGATAGTAGTCCTCATCATTTGCACATTCCATATTTGTAAATTTGAATTTATTGTTTACACCAAAATCAATGCTTGTGGTGTTTATGGGGTCATTTGAGTACATGTGCAGACAGACAAAAAATTGAGTTGCCTGATGCAGACATTCCCCACTGAGGTTGGCTACGTGACACTCTGCCTTCTGGTTTCAACTTCTATACTATAAGCCAGTGTCCTTTACACTGTCTACTTAGTGCCACATTTTCGAACATTCTTATAGCTTTTGTTAGTGATTTCACTTTTTTACATGGGCCCCATGTTTAGTGCTGAAGTGCTGGTTAGGGTTCCCAGGGACAAGAAGGCTGTGACATGCCCTCATGGAGAAAATATGAGTGTTAGACAAGCTTCCTTCGGGCAAGACTAGGGTGCAGTTGAACTAATAAGTTCAATGTTAATATAAAATAAAGTGTCTGATAGACAGAAACAGACTTAAAACACATTCTACATTAACTGATTAACCGAAGTGTATGTCCAGTGGCTCACTGGACCCATCCCTGTATCTCCCTAAAGCAACAGTTCAGCATTAGCTAACTAGGTACCAGAGGTGACATAAACCTTGAACATCAGGAATTGACTGCATTTACATTTTTGTTGTTGTTCAGAATACACAATGCCATATTGTTATTCAATTATTATTGTGTTCAGTTTTTACCTGGACAACTGCTCTACATATATGGAGAAAGATGGTCCATGTTCCATATAATTCCATAAGTTACTCTTCCATATATCATATTGTCTTTGAAGTACATTTTCAGGTATTAGTCTTTCCTGGAAAATGACAGTTTAGTTTGATGAGTTGGTGTATCAGTGGTAATGAATTATGTAATACAAGCAATTAAAATTCAAGAAAGAATAATAAATAACCCTATTGAGTTGTTTGATCAATAATGGCTTGGAGTCATCAGAAAAGGGTTCCTAACTGATGGAGAGTTTAAGCAGATAGTCGTGTAGAAGGCAAATATCTAAGTGAAGAGGAAGATCACAAAGTCTGCGTGGGGAATAGGAAAGGTAGCAAAGTGAATGCTGACATGCTCTGGAGAGTTATAAGGGACGTGGAGAGGATGCTGGGAAGCATAGGTTGTCTGTTTATATTAGAAAGTAGGGGGGATGAGGTGCAGGCAGACACTGGGGACAGAGTTCTGGAGAGCCTGGCAAATGGCATTGAGAGACAGAGATACTCATTTTTTTACAGCTAAATTTAGAACTTACTAGTGTGCAAGAGTAAAAAGGGGCTTTAGGTTTCCCTATTGGATACACTACAGATCTCTTGTTCAAAGATAAGCATGAATTAAAATAAAAAACTACTTCCAGAGAAAACATAAAAGCAAAAACTAAATACCCCCTTTGGTAGAAATGCAAACATCTCTTAATGAATAATGAAAATGTTTAATATTAATATAACCCATCAGGAGATCTTATTTTCCCTCACTACAAATTGGGGAAGCATGAATTGTGATAATCATCCTGATGTTTTAAGAGGAATCCTAGTATGAAAGAGCAGATGGCCCCCAGGCTAGGTAATCCCTGGCTCTGGATGTATGCCTTGGAATGTTGGAGAGTGAAGGAGTATGTCCAGGACACATGGGAACACACAGATTCATCAGAGTGCCTAGGTAGTAGGGGAAGGTGAGACCAAGAAGCAGAAAGAATGGCCAGGATGGGGCAAGCTGGCAGGTGGATTTGGAGGTAAATGTTGGCAGTTTAAGTGTTCCAGTTCATTCAATGGGGCCTTATGGTTCCAGCCTGCATTCCTTTCAACAGAGAAAAGAGAAACAATGGAAGGATATTATTGGTAAGAAAACTGAGTTAAAAAGACCAATTAATAAGGCCATCTGCTGGAGAATTCAATGTGAATTCTGCAAAAATGATGTGGAGAAAGACAGCTGGGGAAATAGAAGTGAGGAGAATGGCTAGAAAGCTAGAAGCTGCCCTTTTGGGAGGTGCTAGGCATTCCCTGAAAGAATTGCCCACCTTTGGGCGGGGCCAGACTTGAAGTATTTGCAGATGTTTGAGGAGATTATGGTTGTCAGGACTCTGAAGCTGATTTCTACGTGTAATTTATCTACCTCTATTATTCTCCTAGCCAAAAGAAACCAATGGCATGTTGTAGGATGTTTTCATAAGGGATCTGAACAACACACTACAGTGCTGAGAGGCAATGGCTTCCCCGTGCAATGGAGCTGAGATCTGTTTTCAGCAAGTTTCCCTTTTTATTCCTCAGTTTCTTCGTATGTCAGTGATGCTTAAGTATACTAATGCATGCAATATATTTGGTGCAGTACTTGATGCATAAAGGTTTATTTTTATAATATTATTTATCTCAAGAATATATAGGATAGTTTCTGGATGTATTAGGGTTTCAAAAAATATTGGTTCTATTTTCTTTTTTTAACTATATATTTAAAAAAACAAGCACAAAGTAAAGCACTTTCCTAATAAGCATATCTCAGTGACGTAGTGACTTGTATTATTTTATTTCAATGAATTTAGGTAAATTAGAATGTCCTTCTTGTCAGGTATCGTGGTGCATGCCTATATTCCCAGTGACTCAAAAAGCTAAGGGAAGAGGATCACAAGTTCAAAGTCAACCTCAGCAATTTAGTGAGGACCTAAGCAACTTAGTAAGAAATAAAATAAAAAATAAAATGGTCTAGGGAATATGTCTCAGTGGTAAAGAACTCCCGAGTTAAATCCCCAGTACTGGTGGAAAAAGAATGTCCTTGTACAACACATAAATCGAGGCATGACAGATTCTGCTCTGATGTCACAGGCAAGAAAACTTTCTTTCCTGACAACCTGGCTCTCTTCTGGTGCTTAGGAGCACCCTCCAGTACCTGCTCACTAAATGTTGTTCACAATTTGACAGAATAAGAGAATACAGTGACTGTTCCTCCAGGAAGTCCCATGATAATAGACTCTGCAAACCCTCAGCAAGAGTGATCAATTGGCCTAGACAGTCAGATTCTGCTGCCCCTAAGGGAAAAAAATCTACCCCTGTACCTTTGACAATGTTTCCCACTGTTTGTTTGTTCTTCTGCTGTCAAACAAAACTACAGCACAATGGAGACACATTCTGAGCTTCCTTTTAGAATCATGAAAAAATGCAGATTACCCTTAAAGCTGTTCCTGGATCTTGGATGTGGACAGTCCAGAGATGTGTCTGAGGAGGGAGGCACAGAAGAATGCTCTTGCCTGAGAATGCCCTGATCCAGGCACTATGCTGGGTGTTTGCACACAGGTCATCCAACCCAATCCTTGCACAAGAAGATTAGTTATTTTGTCTGGATTTTATAGATAAGGTCACAGCTGCAAGTGTCAGGGCTGACATCAAACCCAGTTCTACTGATTCCCACTTGCCCTACTTCATGCTGATTTCATCATGGACACTGTTGGCTGCCAAATCCACAACGTGTTCCATTTAGATAAATAATATCTGCCTACCAGATATTTATAGCATGCTGCTTGCTTACACTCCATGTTTTCTCTCAAGTTGTTTTCCATCTAGTGACTTTGCAGACCCAAAACCTTAGTTTCCTGTCATCACCAAGAGATCATTTCTAGCTTCTCCCATTTTGCTTGGATGAGTTCCTATCTGGTTGCAATTAAATTGTGCTCAGTGCCAAAAAGAGTACAGGAAATGAAATTTCATTTGAATATTTTCCAGATGTGGGATTTTTGAAACAGAAATAGTGTCTCATTTGAGAAGGCCCTTCTTCTGTATCATTTGTACCATAGTTCAAATACAATGACTTTACTTAAAAATGTTTGCACATTTACATTTTTTAAAAGTGAAGTGACATCTTTGAGATCTTTGAGAGATCTCTGATAGAATGCTTCACATAGCAAGCAAAGAAGAGCAAATGTGCATGATGATGGCTGAGTTTAGGTGATGGGCCAGTAACTCATGAAGTACACAGGTCAAAGACAAGCCTCAGTGAAACTGTGCTCTTGCACACACACACACACACACACACACACACACCCCATTCACTGAAAGCCAACTGTGTCTGCACCATGTCCAATGTTCACATACCTACCTGAAGCCTTCACTCTCTTACAAAACAATAAAGCAATATCTATCATCACTATTAAATATCTGTAATTATAGGCACTACTGGAAATCCTAACTTTGGAACTTTAGAATACAAGCTAAACAGATACTGGGAATTAAATTTTGAAAAAGACAAGCTGGAAAAACAAAACTCTCTAGAGCATTGGTAGTTCTGGTCTTACATGATAAATTTTATGTTTAAAATCTGTTACATTCAAATGTTAAAGAATGTATTCATCACACATGAAGACAGTAAACTAAAATAAAGAAATATAAGATGTAGTAAATACCTTTAAAAAAACATGCATCTTTAGACAATGCATTTTAGAGACTCCCTGGTTGTTTTCATCCATTTTCTTGTCAGGTTTTTCTATTTTGAGTTGCCCACAGTCCCATTCTTTATTTCTCAGTGACTTGAAATCTGTGATTTAGTCTGGACTGAGTTGTAGTGCAGATCCTAGAGTTTTCTTTAAAAACCTTATTTTTTGTATGCATCCTGCCTAAAGCAGTATTGCAATAAAAGGACAAGGGTCATGTTGTGAAAGTGCTGTTTCTATTTTAGGTTTGGGCAGTTCAGATTTGCTGGTTAAAAAAATCACGCTTATAAAATGTGACCATTTTCCCTTCTGCCAGAGGATTATTCTCAATGTTTTGATAGTGAACTTGCCCTTTAAACCCAACTGAGAAACTCAAATCCCCCAGGTCCTGAAGCCCCCAGTCAATACTCTTTTTTAATTATCTTTAGTCCTTTCTAGAGAACAGTCAGTTGTGACCTTGTAGGCCCTGAAGTGTGCAGGGAAGTGGCCCCTAGTGGAAAATGTCAGAGTGATCAATTTTCCTTGCATTAAGGAAGACCAAATTTGCTGCGGGGGAGGGGAGGGGGGTTGGGGAAGCAGTGCACAGAACATATTTTGAGTTCTGTTTCAGAGAAGAAAACAGGCCATCCTTTGAGCTACTCATTTCTGTGTTTCTGACATTCAAAGCATGTACCTGATAGGCTATTTTATGTGTGCATTTGTTTATTCAATAAGCCTTTATTGAGTATTTAGGATTGTACTACTTTAGCATAGAAAGATAAATAAAAATCAAAAATACTACTTTTAGGATCTCATAGTCTCTTAGTCAAAGTGGCTATATGAACAAGTAAGACCAACTGTATCACTATTTATTTCCTTAGCGATAGCAGTTATAACAACCTGAAATTCTCCAGCTTTCTTGTCTTTCTGAATAGTTTACAACTTCAAAGGCAGGAATCTGGCACATTGTAGGCACCGATGATGTGAGTAATAAATAGAACACCAGGTCCTCATAGGGGACTCCAGAACCCTTAAACTCTATATGCAAATTCAGGCTTCATGTCACTCTCTCTCCAAGCTGCTTCTGCAGATGGAGCTGCCCTGTGTCTTCTACTTCCAACTTCGCTATCACTCTTGTACAGTTGGCAAAACTGCCCTCAGTGCACTTGAGCAACACAAGGATGATGATCTCAAGAACTGGTTCTGTCCTCTGCATGGTGCATCCTCTCCATTTTGGACCTCTAAGTCCAATGGTACAATGTAAAGGAGCTTAGGGACTGAGCTCAAGTAAGACACCCTGACTTTGAATCTCAACTCTTCTACTTAATGGAGCAACTTCAATCTCTTGGAACCTCAGGCTCATCATTTGAAAATGGGAAGTTAATAGCATTTGCAAAGTTGATGTCTCCAAAATGCTTGGCACCCGAAGTGCATGAGGTGAACCTGTATACGGCCAACTAATATTCATAGCTATTTTCTGAAATTTAGTTCCTTTTAAGTCATTCCTCCAACTATGCAATGGGTTCAGACTTTAGAAACTCTGTCCCCACATTGCTGTTGAGAGACATTGGTGAAGGAAGTCAAAACTCTTCCATAGGAAAAGGTGAAGTGGGCAGTATTTGCCTGTCTTCTCTGGAAGTCCCAGGAAAGTAGAGGAATGAGGACAGTCATGGCCTCCTGAGACTGTTGGCAGTTCTCCTAGTGTGAGTCATAAACTGTCCTGCCTCTGTGACATCTCTGAATCCTCCAAGCACCAAAGGTGATAAAAGAAAAAAGCAGAAGATAATGGAATCTTTGGGGTAAATTTAATGGCAATCTAAAAGGAATGTTTTATTATGATAGTTGGGAAAGCATTTCTTTTGTTTGCATTCAGGGCTACTTTATAAAATTAATTGTGGTGGAAACAGTGGAAGTTATTAATGAGAAAGATCAAATTAAATGCTAACTATAATTCTCCCCATTTGAGGCCATTAATTTGAACTAATTTGCTATAAAAAATCCTAACTGAAGGTTTGCTAGACCTTTATCATTTTCTACCAAGCTTAACTTTCTCTGTAGGCGGCAAAGGGTGATTTTATTGATTTACTGTTTGCAATGATTTGTCCGAAGACCATGTTACAGTGAATCTAGCAACTTCTAACTCAAGAAATTTATTTTAAAAAGTAGGCATGGAACAACTCACATTGCAGCTTTAAAAACTCATTTTGCTTCTAATGCCAAGAGATAGTTTGGTATAAAATATAATAAATTAGGGGATAAGACTTGAGTTCAAGAGATAGATATTTGTTTTTATTTTCTCTCTAATAGAATGGCATTTTATTTTTAAAGTGAAATTTTATTACTTTCTTTAATTGACACATAATAATAGTAAGTATTTGTGGGATACAGTATGATAATTTGATACATATATAATTTCTAATGATTGAACAGAGTAATTAACATGTTCATCTCCTTAAACATGTATCATTTCTGTATGTTTGGAGCCTAAGAACACCTATCTTCTAGTTCCTCATAAAATGTATAAAAAGTAAATTATGGTCATCTTACAGTGCTATAGAATGTTAGAATTTGTTCCTCCTGAAATAAGTTGGATATTGAATATTGGTGCCCCGTATCCCACCTCCCTCTGCCTCTCTTCCCTGCTATCCTTCCTAGAATAGGCACATATTTCTACTACCAAACTCTCTGTGATATTGTGCAGATTAATTCAACTCTTTGATCCTCAATTTCCTGGCAGAAATGTTGGACAGTTTAAATAAAAAATATATGTAAGAGGCATAGCACATGTAACACAGCACATGTGGAAGGAATGTGTTTGCTGATCAAACATTCAGACAAGAAGTCCTGAGCAAGTGATTCATTAAAGACATGTTCGCAGGAGACATGAGTGGGGGAAGCATGACTGGGAAGGGAAAGAAGCCAAGTAAGGAAATGACTCAGGCAGAGACCCCAGTCCCAGCACAGTCCTGCGGAGAGGTGCTCTCTTCAGATTTCATCATGACTTATGGCAGAAAACTGGGATGCCTTTTTCCCTCAGATAATCAGTCTGGCTATAGGATACAGTGGGGCCACACACCCCCAGGCACTTCTGGGGCTCTCTGCCTCTAGGACTCCAAGGATGGCAATTGGCCAGAGCTGAATCACAGGTGCAAGCCATTAGATGAAGCCAATAGGAAAGCAGCACAGGCTACCAGGTACTGGTAACAGGGACCCAAGGGGACATGAGCAGAGCATCAATAGTAGGCCCCACAATATTATATTGTACATGTCAGTAAATATGAGCTCCTTTTCTTTCCTTTTCCTGAAATTCTCCACTTGCATCATGTAAACTGGCCTCTCGTTAATGAAGGTTGGAGGTCAGAGATGACATACTTTTTGGTTTTCCAATAGTTACGCATCACCACCACGAATAAGAATTTGCTAGGCCCAAAGGAATAGAACATGAGTCATAACTTCTGAAACTAAGATCATTATGTTTTTCTAGTTTGCCAGAAATCTCAGTGTCACAAAGGGATGGTAGCACAAAGAGTGTTATTATTGTTGCTCCACAATAACACAATGGTGACGTCTCCCACTCTACTTTTTAAAAATTTAAGTGGTTAGTAATCTGTCATATACATATCCCTAAATTTCTGATACATATTAAAATCAGCTTTGGCAATTGCAGTAAAGGTAGAGGACTTAATGCATCAGACAAAATCATCAGAGAGATAACTGTTCTCCAGTGGATTAAAGATGAGAACAAGAGCTGACTAGCAATTTAGATAAGAAATGAAGCTGATGCTCTTGCATAAATCACAGCATCTCAGCAACTTTCAGCAACTGCTAGCCCAGACTCATGTCCATTAAAAGTAAATGTAATAGAGAGAGGGCTAAGAGGAGGAAATTGTTTTGGATCCTTATTGGGTTGTCTTATTGATCATGTTGAACTGTAAAGTGTTATTTGTGGAGTTCACAGGCTCCCACCTTAGGGTTCTGCAAATTCACAGTGAGGAAGAAATGTCTAGTGATCCTAGGGGGCAGGACAGCTTCCGGTAACCATGAGTTTCTGCTGATGTTATCCAGGTCTGAAAGCACCATATTACTTAACTTCAATGGCTGTCTCTCAGGTAAAAGGAAATATTTCCCCAAGCTGTGTTTACTGGGCTGAGTTTTCGGAAGTGACATTTACTTTTAATTCATTCAGTAACTCTTTTCCCTGGCATGTAATCTCCACAAACACTCTGGATAACAGATGGAACTTATACTGTGTCTTGAAAGTTAATGTGCCTCTCCATTGGTAAGTGACAGAGAGAAACCATCACTGCAAGTGAGCAGTTCTCAGACTGTCCCCAGCCACTCAGAACTCAACTTTGAGAACCATCACAGGCTACCATATTCCAAAAAAGCCAGGGGTGGCCCTTGATGACAGGGTTCTGGCAATCTTGGCTGAAGCTAAAGGTCATTCTAATCTGATTCACTCTGTGTTTGAAAGCAGAAACAAAACAGAAACAACATATGGAGCCGAGAGAGAACATTCTCAACACAGCTTGTGTGATTGAAGAAGCAAACAGCTTCCTTCCAGGCAGCGAGAACCTCCAGGCTGAGTGGTTTTTGACATGACATGTAAACAAGTACAAGTGATATTCATAATGAAGCTTCAATGTACTCTGTCATTCAGTATGGCTCTGTTCTATGCCTCAGTTCTAGTTTGAGAGCACAGGAATGCTCTTATAGTATGGACTGAATCCTGGTAATGCGAGGTGAAATTTTTCTTTCCTTTCCTACTGCCAACTGGTTAAGTGAGCTTTACCTTGAATTCAGATTTCTCAATGTCTTCCCTCCCCCAACTATGATCATTTTTGCAAATACTGAAAAATGTTAATTACTTGGAATACCAAATGAAATTACATTTGTTTATCACATAACTTTATGTTTATAACACTTGCCATACCAAGCAACTTTCTTTTTAACATAAACTCACTAGATTTTGCCAGAGAGACCATATGTAGTTTGCTTCAGAACCTGCACAAGTAAAAGTCAATACTTACACTGTTAGTGGTTTGCATATAAGCAGAAGGCCTGCTTTTTACTTGAGAGTTTGTCACTACCAACTGTTTTCTTAAATTACTCTGAAAGTCTGAATGGTGCTGTGTTTAAACCTGATAGTTTTGCAAAGTGTTTCTTTTTATAGGAGAATTCAGTGTAGAATGTCTGTGATTGTGTCCTTCGTCATTTATTCATTCAGTACATTTTGACTGTGAACCTACCATACCAGGCATATTTCACGCTAATATTGTTTGGCCTTTTCTGTAACTTACACTAACATTCAAATTTTCCACTGCCTCTTCTCACTCTGTCCCTCTTTGAACCAGTTATGAAGTCTGAGAAAAATTTGAAAGTCAGGTGAAGAAATATACGAAGTGCTATTGACTCTCAGGCCAAGATGCAGTGGGACAATGGATATTTACTAAAGTTTCCTTTTGTCTCTAAAGGGCTGAGTTCTCAAGATACTCTATTTGTTCCCCTGTGTTTGACTTTTGATGTGTTTACTTATTAATGATGGTCAAAACTCTACATTTGGTGGTTATTCTTTGTACATGGAAAATCTGTGGGGAATTTTCTGCTCTCTTATTAAATGTCACTTATAAAATTTACCCAGAAAAAGCAGGTTTCATGCTCGCTGAGGGGTAATCAGAGAAATCCTAAAAGGGAGATGGAAAAAATGATAAGGAGATGCTATTGTAGGAAATTTGCAGTCCTAAGAAATTAAAATGTCTGTGTCTCATTGTTTTAAATTTATTATATTTTATTGTTAATAGGCCCTGTTTTCTTAAACACTCACCTTGAGTGAGGCCCTCATCTTGAAACATAGTCATTGGTGGGCTATCACTCAGTTTCTGTTTGATTACATCTAATTGCAGGTAGCACATGCTTCCCCAGGCAACGTGTTTTATATTTCCACAGCTCCACTCATATAGATTTCCTGAGCTATCACTAATTAAAAATCATCAGACCAAAAGAGGTTTTCAGTACAAATAACATTTGAAATAATATTAGACTAAGTTTATTCATTGATGGTTCAGGATATCTACTAAATTTCAACCATGAGGCACAAATTTACTTTCCAGCATCTTTCAGGCTCCCTAGATTAGGCAGACTAGAGGTTTTCCCTAGAAAGTTCATATGAAAAGATTTTTCCTTGAATAACATCTGGCATGCCAAATTCAACCTCAAGAAAATATTTGTTCTGAGTCATAAGTTCTTTGAAAAAGCTTTGTGTTAGAGGGGTTATAATGAAACTGCCAATAATAGACCCTTAGCAAGCAAACCTGTACAGACAAGGGAATTGTCTCTTGCAAGGGAAAGTACACCCCAAATGCAATATTTATGTATTCCCCAGCTCTCCGGAGACCACCTCCTTCGAGTATTGACTATTCTCAACCTATAAGCCCATCACAAACACAAACACAAACACAAAACACTGTCAAACAGAAGTTACTTAGAGAGGCTCATGAAAGAAAGAAAAAGAAAAGGTTTCTTTTGTCTGCTTCTTTGAGAACTATGTGAGAAAGATCTCTAAAGTTTGCAGGAGGCCAATGACATAAGGTACATCAGTAATTTTTGGAATTTTCCTGCCATCTCTCATCTGCCATACCTTGACATGTAGGCCTTAGAGATGGTTCTCTGTGTTCAAAACTGAGAATTTCCAGTGGATTAGCTGTTTTAATTAATGGTAACTAATGTCATTGGAGCATAGCCATGCTCATGTATTTGCATATTGCTTTTCTGCTGTTTTCATGCTGCAATGGCAGAATTGAGTAATTGCAGCATGCACCTTATAACCTACAATACCTAAGAATATTTTCTATCTGGAATTTTAAAGAAAAAGTTTATTCATCCCTGGTATAGCAGTGGGGATAGAATAAAAGTATGAAACAAAGGGTTAAAGTTGTAGATTTGTCTATCAGGACTAGACCACATATAACTCAGGTTTGTATAGAGTTGGTTTTTCATTGGATCCTAAAGATCCCTTGGCCCAAGGTTTCATTTTCCATGTCAAGACACTGTAGTCAAGAGCTGTGAGCGGGTGCACAGCCAAGGGGGCATGGTACAGTAAGGAGGAGGAACCCCTTTATGTCACAGCAACAAGATGTGTGCTTTGTATCCTTTAAGTCAAAATACTCTCACAAATGAGAGAATGTAACTGTAAAATGACTTAGTCTTATATTTGTTTTATCAATCGAATTCATAGAATAATGGCAAAAGATAGCAGTCCTATAAGAAAAGCAATAGAGAAAAAAGAAATTGATTCTAGGCTTTGCTACCTTCTGGGACTTACAAATTATTTATAGTTTTATAAGCTTCAGTTTATCATCTATAACACAGATATAATAATAGAAGCTATTATTTCTGAGGATCCAGATATTGTCAATAGAAGATGTCTGGCTGGCACTGAGCATGGATGTAATAAATCTCAATAGAAATTAAGCAAATAAATGTCTTTGTGGTGGCAAGTATGACTCCAATACAAGCCTGAAGGTACAAGAGCTTTCTTTGGGGAGTGTTCTCAGGAAGCCATGGGAAATGAAGAAGAGAGGAGAGCTATGAAAGGGTTATATGGGCATGGGAGGCACAGTCATGTGGGTACTCTTTCAGAAGCTGTGTGGAACCTACCTAAAAAGTGGACAGTTCCTATCTCTTGTGGGGTAAGGGTTGCTCTAAGAAATGGCCTCCCTGGTGGTTGTATCTCTGGGCAGAAGCCTCAGGCAGAACCATGGGCAGCTACAGCTATGTCTGGGACTGTCTCATAAGACTTTTTGGCTTGCTCAAGGGGAAATGGCTGAGATTTCAACTGTTTTTCTTACAATAAATAAACAATACTGGGATCCCCTTTATCTAAGTTCATTTGCACAAATGTTAATCCACAAGCTAGTAGAGAATTGAATCCAGTAGGTATTATTAACTATAAACTTAATTGAACTTCTAAAAGGGTTTTCATAGCAAAGAGTACTAATCTATTATTATTAGAGTTAGTAATGATAATAATAAAAACAACCTACAGAAGTTTGGAGATCTTCCATAAGATAAAATATTTAAACCTACCTTCTTATGAATAGTTCGACTACGAGCAAGAAACAGACTGAAATAAATGCTTAGGATGGTAGAGAAAGTTTTCCACTGGGTTGTTAAAAAAAATAAAGCTCCAAGATTACTTCTATGAAAAGAACTCAATATTGAATGTTTTGGACAGAGAAGAAGCTGTGTTGACTAATGGACTTAATGCATTTTATATAATAGGAGCTCATGTAAAACATCAAGGGAAATATTATTCTTTAACATTACATCAAGTCAGAGATTTCTGTGTAATTAAAGGACCTGAGTTGGTGTAAAAGCCTAAGGCCAACAGGGAAAGGAATCTATACTGGGCCACTCACCTTCCACAGTGATGCTCACCAACCAATGTAAATACGTATACCCTTACAGAGAAGCCTGGAACAAGAGTTTCAGGAGGCCAGGAGCAGACTCAACAGCTTCCTTCCAGTGCTGCTGGTGGTGGCTAGTCTATCCTTGGTCTTTACAGAACAGAAAAGCACTTCAGTCCACCAACTTGGCTATGAAAACCTCTCCCTGCTCTTTAGAATCCAAAGGGTATTTTCTCTAGCCATGTTCAGTTTTGACTAGATCATTTTAGAATCTGTAACTTAGACCTCACAAAGGAGAGTGGGTGGTTTGTGGGACATGAGCAAAACTAACAATGGCTACACCATAGGTACATCGGGGAAAGTGTGTTACATGTCTCCTGTCTTATCACATTCCGTGCTCAAAGCAGTCTTGGGCAGTAGGAATGAAAGTAACTCCTTCATATTCTAATACTCTACTGCTTAGGAAGAGATCAGTGAAAGTCCCCTGCCAACTGTGTGCCCTTCACTTCTTAATGTCCCTGAACATCTTCACTTTGTATTACATTTATTCTCATTTTAGAGAGAAGGTAATCCAATAAATTAATTCAACTAAAATGTGGGCTTCTTTTGGAAAGGCTGCATTTACTTTTTAAAAGTATAGATAATTTACTTTAAGTCCATTCTTGGCACAATGTTTGTGATTGAAATTGGGAAGCATCCTTAGAACTTTCCGCATCTCCCAGGTTCTGAAAAGGGCAAGAAAAATTCTAGAAGGTCATCAACCCCTATTTTAACTCACTTCATTGCTACCACTTGTAAATATTCTCTGGGCATGTGATTAATTTTGTAGCCTCTGATTTTATTAATTGTGTTTGTGTGTCTGTCTACATGTACCAAATCTTTAATTAATATCTTGGAGTAGGCGTATGGCTTGTGATTTAAGAATGAGTTGTTATAGAGATTTTAAAGAAATCCTTTGATATATGCATAGAACCCCTCAGAATTTGTTCAAAGCCTATTTTCAGGAGAAGCATATATCATCTAAAAAGATAAAATATGTCGCATTCTTTCATCATAGATAATGGGTTAAAAAGAAATCTTCCTTTTAGGTGAGAGGAATCTACTGTTTATGGACCTTTGGTTTTCTATTTCCTTGGGCAATTTGCCTTATAAAAAGACATCCAGGTTCGATTTCAACTGTGGTTCTCAATTTATCATTTAATTCTGTGCAAATCATTTTGGAGATGTGTTGATTAGAACAAATATTCTCAAGTTTCTAGACACATCATTGTAGCAAGGTAATGTTCCCTAGGGTCAAAAACTTCACTAGCTCTGGGACAGACAGAGAGAGAGAAAGGGAAAGAGAAGGAGAGGGAGAGAGGGGGGATTTGTACTACTTTTGAGCTATGACAAAAGGAATTATAATTCAGTGGTTAACTCATCCTCCTCACAAGCGCACAGGCATGGTTACTATGGAGATACTTTTACTATGTCTAGCTACCTGCGGTTCACTAGATAATTTAGAATACTTGTTCTTCCAGGTTATGCTGGTCCGGATGATTGTGCCTCATATAGGATGACTGTCCTCCCTGACTCAGACATTGTTTTAATTACCTCCTATGGTTCTTTGTCTGCACTTATTCCATTGTTTTCTATTAACTGGTTTCCAAATCAAGCTATGAGTGATTAGATTATGAGGTCCTGTGTTTAGGGATTTCCTCATCTCCCAGCCTCCAGCAGTTGCACAGCACATACTAGAAGATACTAATTGTTTTGCTAAGTAAATTACACCAGGAAGGAAGAAAAAGAGAGAGGAAGGGAAGGAATAACTTCAACCCTATCACTAAATGCTTTGGGGGATGACCTTTATTTCCATTCCTTGGTTACAGTATACCTGGAGGAGGAATATGTTTATTCAAGGAAGTTATGTCTGTTGGGAAGGGAGCATATTAGAATCAGCAGGTAAGAGGAAGTCAGATTGCATGCGGATTTGTGGGCAATTAGAAAAACTTTGAGTTAATGAAATCGAGTGGTATTACAGGGTTTTGAATAGAGGAAGTGACATGATCTGACTTCTGTTTTAAAAGTTTCACTCTGCTGTTTTGAAACTAGACCTGAGAGTAGGAGTGGATAGAATCAAGTGGTCTTGTTAGGAAGCTATTGCAAGGATTCAGTCTAGTGCAGAAGGAGGGCATCTTTGATTAGGCTGGTAGCAATGGAGGCAATGGGAAGGAGTGGGTTTCTGGCTATGTTATGAAGTTAGGGAGAACACAGTTTCAGTGAAGGATTCCAGTGCTCCTGGCCTGAATGACTGGAAGAATGGTGTTTTCATCAGCTGAAATGAGAAAATTATGGATAGGGCTGGTTGGAGAAAAGATCCAGAATTCAGTTTGAACATGTCTATTATGAGAAGTCTGTTAGATGTCCAAGTGGGGATGTTGAGTAGATAATGAGTTATGAGTCTGGAGTTTGAAAGATTGAGGCTGGAAATATAAATTGTGAGTCATCAACATATATGAGTTATTTAAAGCCTTGAGACTGGATAAAATCAAAAAGGAGTGAGTATACACAAATCAAAGAAGAGAAATGAGCCCCGAGACACTGGAACAAAATTAGAATAATGGTCCTTTTCCTCTTGAAGCTGTTCTTCAAAAGAGAAAGTGGATTTATGCAATTAAAACAAAAGAGTAAGAAGTCTTTTTAAGCATAGGGATGATTTGGTGCTGAATGCCAGGCGATTATATCTCAAAATGATGTACCTAAAATAAGAGCAGCGTGACTGTCGAAATCAACTTTGAATAAATGTGATGGCATCAAACACAGGCTCAACACTATCTCATAAAAATAGGCCTTTGGCATTCCAGACTCATTATGAATTTATCTCTATACCTCAATTTCTGTCCACAAACCAATGTCTCCTCTGTTAGCTTCCTGTTGCTGTCATAACAAATCACCAACTTAGTAGCTGAAAACAATACGTGTTTATTATTTTGCAGTTCTGAACATCAGAAAACAGAGACAGGTTTCAATGGGCTAGAATCAAGGTGTCAGAAGGGCTACCTTGCTCTCTATAGGCTCAGAGGAAGAAGCCAGGTTTTTGCCTTTTCCAGCTTCTGAAGGCTGCCCACATCTTTGACTCATGCCTTCCCGTCTTCAAAGTCAACAATCACATCACTCCGACTTATGCATCTGTCATTGCACCTCCTTCTCTGACTCTCGCTTTCCTGTGCCCTCTTTTCTTTCCAAGGACCCGTGTAAGTGTACTGGGCTCATGTGGGAAATCAAGAACAATCTTCCCATCTCAAGAAACTTGTCCCAGTTTGGTACAGCTATCATAACAAAATACCCCAGACAGAGAGGCATAACCACAAAAATTTATTTTCTCACGGTTCTTGAAGTCCAAGAATTGAAGTCCAACATTGGAAGTGTTGGTGTCTTCCTAGACCTTTCTCCTTGGCCTGACAATGACCTACTTATTGTATCTTCGCATGACTTTTCTTATGTGTGTACACATCCTTAGTGTCTCTTTCTTCTGCTATCTCTTGTTCTAAGAACAAAAATCATAATGGGTTAAGGCCTCATCCTTATGACCTCATTTTAATTATTTTTTGAAATACCTTATCTCCAAACACAGGCATGCTGAGGATCAAAGCTTCAACATATGAATTTTGGGGGAGTTTACAATTCAGCCCATAATAATCCTTAACTTAATCATATCTGCAATATCTATTTGGTAACATATTTGTAGGTTTCAGTGATCAGACCATGGCCGTTTGATAGGAATCATCACTTTGCCTACCTCAACACCAGAATTTATATCATGCCCTTGTATCACTCTCCAGAGCACCGAGCTTAATTTTGCCTCTTCAAGTATCTAAAAGACATCTCTTTATACAATATATCCAATATTAAAATCCTAAGTCTAATATAAATTTGGACTTTCTCTGTTGTGAGACCACCATCTAACTTCTTTAGTAATTATATCTTCTTTAGTAATTATATTATGGACTTAGTTGCAGTCAGAAGCCCACGTGTTATCCTTAATATCCCCCTTTCCTTCTCCCCTACATGTAATCTAAAACCTAGGGCTGTTGAATTAATCCAGAAGTGGCAAAGTTTTTCTTACAGCACCAGAGAGAAAATATTTTAGACTTTGCTGAAATATTTTGCCATACAGTCTTTGCCCCAGCAGCTCTAGTCTGCAACTGTACCCATAAAAATAAGTGTGGACATTTTCCAATAAAATTTCATTTATAATGACAGATGGCCAGCCCACAGGCCCTGCTTTACTAACCTCTGACTTTGACTACTCAAGCCAGTTTTCTTCACTCTCTCTCCATTGCCAACACATTTGTCTAATCTATCGTCTCCATTTCAAACCATTTAAAAAGCTCTGAGGAAACTGGTCTATTCACATCCGCTTTGAGATTTCCCAATATGTTCTTCTCTGGACAGTCAGAAAAATATTTTAAAAATGCAAATCTGACTCATTCCCCGACTTAAAGTCTTCAGAAATATTTTTATTATAAAGTCAACGTGACCGTGTGTTGGGCATCATCTAACTCTCACATAGGACTCCTGCTCTTCTGACTTGTGCCAAGCTCATTGTATTCAGTGTCCTAGACACACTCCTCTGTCACTGGCAATGTTCTCTCCCACCTAAGGGCATTTGCACATGGTGAGTCATTTGCTTAGACTTAATTTCCTAGGTTTAAACTAACTAAATATTAGTCATTGTCCTTATAGGAAAAAGAAAATATATTCCAATGGGATTCTGCAAAGAGATTAATGAAGGGGTTATCATGGGCCCTTTAATCCCAAGGCACCCCCAAGACTAACAGTAGCAGGAGGTGGAGCCATGGAGAGGCAGGAGCTCTGGGTGTGGACGATGAGGGTTTACATAGCTAGTCTGGGAACTTGGAAGCCACAGTTTGTGGGACACAGAGGAGGACATATCCAGCCCTCTCTCTCTCCTCCCACTGCCTGTTCTACTTCCTGTTGATTGAATCCAACTTGATTCCAGAAGGCAAGGGGTCCTGAGATGCAGCAAGTAGAGGTCAGGTCACCACATTACACATTCTTATAGCAACTTTCCCTTTATTACACTTTTCATGATTGTATTTTTTTTTTTCATTTTCAGGACTTTAAGATGAATAATTTTCTCAGAATTGACAGTCCATAAGGTCAAAGATGATGCCAGTTTTGCCTTCACATTATATCACTAAATCCTACCCTCGGCCAGCATATTGAAGGAACTCAGTAAATCCATATTAAATGATTGAAGGAAAAAGAAATAGTTGAAGAAAAACAAAATCATTCTAATCAGCAAGTGAGCTTTTGTTCAGTTCACTCAATTGTTCCCTCTTCATGACCCAGAAGGGTGTCCCGTTGGCTTCTGTAACATCTGTGTCTACATCTCTCTGAGTTCTTTGCTAAGCTCTTGGACTTAGATCACATTTGGGTCTGACAGCTTTGACAATGGGCCCATCCTAGCATGAGAATCTGGCGACTCCAGCTGCTCAGTTATCCTAACTTTTGACCAACCTAAGCAGGTACTTGTGATGAGTCTACCTCCTCTCTTTCTCCCCTCTTCTTGATAGGGAGTGATACACTCTGTAGGGCACATGATAGACTGTGACAACAGGGAGCAGTTGATTGATGCTGACCATAGCATTTCAGCATGTTGAACATGCTGGATAAGTGCTCTATCACTGAGCTACATCCCAACAGATTATTCATTTTTCCGAAAATAAAAGCTCTTTTGACTTCCTGAATAATGTCCTCCTTATATTCTACTTGGCCTTGTCTCACATCCTCACTTTATATTAAGGCAGTTCACTGAGTTTTGCGTATTTAAAGAAATAACTAATTCACATGAAATAAAATTGTCACTTCACTACATCCTCTTAAAAATCTGTGAAAAAAAATCTTATAAAGGATTAGGCACTTTAAGAAAATAGCATGTTTTCTTGATCTAAAAATATGCTTTTTAAGACTTGAAGTGGTCATTTTTTCCATCATACTAAAGTCAATAACAATAGAATCTTATTATACAAACCAGAAAATGCAGCCCTGTATTAAGTATCTTGACATTCACTAAATGTCAGCAGGTGATGTTGAAAGCTTGAAGAGACCATTAAGGTTGACTTTCCACCAGCCTAATGTAGCCAGTAAGTTCAGATAATAATAGATCTATTACTGGGTGTTTAATGACAACTTTAGAAAGGTATTAACATGTAGAGGTTACTTTGGAAACATATATATATATATATGCATATATATATATGCAAATATATATATATATGAAGCTGTAAGTTTAAAAATTCTTCTGTAAATTCTATTATCTGAAAGGATTAAGCAAACACTTTAGTTGTGGGAGAATGACTATAAACACAGTTTAAATTTTGTTTAATTTCCAAGAATAAAATGACTTAAGACAACATAGTGCTAAATAAAATTCAGCGTTTTACTGATGGTTTGGAAGAAGCTTCAGAGTCATGCCTGATTCTACATTAGCCTCAAAAACATTAATCATCCTGCATAATCTGTTAGAGAATTCTGGCTAGAAAGAGCTATGTTTGATACTGCACAGTCTAACAATGTTGCAAGCAGAAAAACATTAATCAATTTGATTTAGAAGCATTTTAGAATGTACAATTTCATCAGTAAAATTAATTAACACTGTAAAGCAGAAATCATGATATAAAACCACTGACTTGCTAGATCATGGAGTGAGTGCATGCGTAACGGAGGAATCGCCAATGTCCTTCCAAAGCAGTGTGTCTTCCCACAGCTGCATGAGAATTCTAGTCCCCACATCCTCACCAGCACTCCTCCTCCACTTTTTGCTTCCAGCCACCTTGATGGGTCTGAAGTGCTTTCCTGTTTTGATTTGCATTTTCCTAAAGACTTAAAGATGTTTCTTCTTCTTGGTCATTTATGTATCTTTAAAAAAAAATACATTTGTTTTTTTTTTTTTTCAAAAAAAATACCTATTCATATATTTTCTCCACTTTGAAATTGAGTGATTTATCTTTTGAGGTGGAGAAATTGTTTAAATATTCTAGATACAAGTGCCTTATCAGACACATAATTTTGAAAGGTTTCCTCTCATTCTGTGGATTGTCTTTCCACTTTCTCATGATTTTTCTTTCTATTTTCATGATCACACTTTTCAACTCAAGCATGTAAATGGTTCATTCAGAAATAGTGTCTCTGTCTTATTGAGATTTTCTGTCTGATGAGACATGGTCATTGAAGTTTTCTTCTGTCAGCACATTTTCCTTTAGGTCTTTGAACATATTTATAATAAATACTAGTCAATGTCTTAACTGTTAATGTCTTTTCTGAGGCATCATTCATTTTCTTATTCATTATTTCATAGTCTAATTATGGGATAAGGAAATTATGAAATAACAATGTAAAACACATTTGACAATGACCAGTATCATTTGGACATAATAATTTGTGATCTTTAAGGATAAAGTAGACTTGAGAACTGAAGCATGATAACTTTAGTAGCAATTAAAGAAATACTTTCTGTTAACATTATGTCCTTCAGTCCCATTCATGTTAGTACAAATGACAGGATTGAATGCTTTATGGCTTAATAATATTCCATCATATATGTGTGTATTTTTCATTTATTCATCTGTTGATGGGCACCTAGGTTCATTCCATATCTTGACCATTGTGGAGAGTGCTGCAATAAACATGAGAATATAGATGTCTCTGACATATAAATATTGTTTCTTTGGATATATATACCCAGTATGGAATTTGCTGGATCATTTGGTAGTTCCATTTCTAATTTTTTAAAGAACCTCCATATTATTTCCCAAAATCGCTGTACTAACTTACATTCCCATTGACAGGGTGGGAGAGGTCCCCTTTCTCTGTATCATTGTCAATAGTTTTTATTTTTTATCTTTTTGATACTAGTCATTCTAACTAGGGTGAGATGATTTCAAAATAGCTAGTAGGGAAGATTTTGAATGTATGCACCCAAAAAATGATAAAATGTTTGAGGCTTTGCCAATTACTCTGATGTGATCATTATGCATTGTATACATGTATTATTATGTCACACAGCATCCCACAAATATGTACAATTATTGCATGTCAATTAAAATTTTAATGACATAAAAAAAGAGAAAAAAAAGAAAGAATTTCTGATTTTTCTTTAGAACGTTATCTTATAGGTACTATGCCTCACAACTGCCTTGCTCAGATTATTTAATCATAGGTTTTAAGTTCTGAGGATTTTTATCTTGTCCTAAGGGATGCTAAGGGATATAAAAATGGTCAAACATACCTTGAAAATATGTGAAGCATTAATCTCCTAGCTCCCATTATAATGTGGTTTTTCACAAACAGATCTTTTTAGTAGCATCAAATGAAAGTTGGATTGTGCCTAGGTTCTCTGTAGTATTTAAAAAATGGGTTGAGATTTATTTTTGAGATGAACAGACATGTCAAATATGTTGGTTGGGTACAGGTAAGATACGGTTCTGCCACATATGGGTTGTGTCACATTCTTCTTTAGCCAGAGATGTCAGAGGAGACATAAAGCAATTCAGAAAATGGTAACACCAGTTCAAGTTCATTGAAGCCATTTAAATAAATTTGAAAGACTTAGAAGATATTAGTGATTGTCATTCTTGACAGACTTAAATAAATCAGCCTTCGGGAAGATCAGTTGAGAATTCTTCCTCCCAGCTCCCCTTTAGCTTTGCTACTCAATCATACAAGCCATTGTATTCATTTTCTTAAATTGACTGTATTCACTCAATCTTTTCATAACCATGTGGAGAGATAAATCTTAATAGTTTCCATTTACCTCGAGTCTTGAAAATGAAAAATAAGGCAATCAAAGTTTGAAAAGTGCTTTATTTTATGAGAAACCAATGACTACTGGAGTACTCTTTTTTAAAAACCAAGCTCATGTACATGAAGGATAGTGATACTATAAGACATGGAGAAAAAAACTACCTTTTGCATTCTGATGATCACAACCCTTTTCGGTGAGTATGATAAGAATATTTTGGTAAATATTTTGGTAAAATTTGGGTGCAGAGAGAAAAGGAAGCATCACCCCAAAGAGCCTGTGTTAAAATTGAGTGTGCATGTCTATAAATATGCTGGGCAGATCATGCAATTTGTTTGTTTGTCTGTTTGTTTTTGCACTGTTGGGGATTGAATGCAGGGCCTTGTGCTTGCAAGGTAAGCACTCTACCAACTGAGCTATATCCCCAGCCCCCAGATCATGCAATTTGTTACTTTGTTAATTAATATTAATTGGTGGCATGAGGAGCATCCTTAGATGATTATCAGAGTAACCAATGGTTATGGGATGAATGTGAGCATTTCTGGAAGACAAAAAGCTAATGACACTTGTGTGTCCCATTGTTAATTTAGAGAATACGGTAAATGATGTTTTCTCTTGGGAATAACCAAGCAAGGAGAAGCAGCACATCTGATCCTGTGGTCTGAACTTCAACATCTGCCAATTCAAAGTTCTTTAAGGGCTTGAGAAATGTTATATATGTATGATGTGACCCTGTGCTATGGGGACAAGTACGAATCTGCAGAGACATCCTTTATTTAAAGACATTCTGGTATTTAAAATGCTCTAAGGAAGAGGGCAAGCATCTTTAGGCCAAAGTTTCCTCCAAGCTGCCAACTTCTGGACTGTAACATAGTTTAAGTAAATATATTGAGTTCAGAATCATAATTGGCATACCAAATATATGAAGCTACACAATATGGCTTCCTATATTTCTTTCCCATTCCTTTTTGACTTTATTACAAAAGTCTCTTCATGTAACTATGAGGCAAACTTGGGATAGAGCCCATAAACAAATTAATCTTACATAAATCAAAGGACAATGGTTCTAGTAAATTGAGTTAAAAATTATACTGATTGCTTTACATACTCCAGTGACCATACAAGTATTATTGTATTATTTGAACCAATGTATTGGTAGATATTGTCCCCAATTTTATACACTAGGATTTAGAAATTCAACTATGTCTCAAAGTTGTTTGTTGAGTGTTGTGTTCGATTTTGTGTTCCCTGAAAAGTTGTAAGTTGAAGTCCTAATTTCTAGCAGCTTAGAATATAACCATTGGTGGAGACAGAGTCTTTAAAGGGATAATTAAGTTAATGAGGTAATTATGGTGGTTCCTGATCCAGTATGACTGGAGTGTTTAGAAGGAGAGGAAATTTGAACATAGCCACACCCAGAAGGCAGATGATATGAAGACTTGGGGAGAATATAGCAATTCATAGACCAAGGAGAAGGCCCACAGATAAAACTAACCATGTCGATACCTTGACCTTGAACTTGAAACTTCCACAAGTGAGAAAATAATTTCCAGTTGTTTGGGTAGTTTGTTTTGGAGACCCTAGGACACTATTATAAAATATTTAGAAATTCAACTCAGTGTTATCTGAACTCAGGATTGACTATACCCAAGCTCTTATAACCAAATTCGACTTGAAATACCTCGGGTATTTATGTCATCCTCACTTCCATCATCTGTAGTAGTCCAGGTCCAAGAAGAAAATCCTGAGACAGTATTAATTGTGTAAGGATTTTATTAAGAGAAACACCTCTAAGAGAAAATGAAGTGTCAAAGACTGAAAGAAGCCTCCAACTATGATGAAAGGAAATCCTGAAACGAAGTTGAATATGAGAGGAGTTCCATGTTGCCTAGAGATAACCTACCTCGCATCCTGTACAAACTCAGTCACTGGCTGGAAGGGTCAATGGGAGATGCCTTAGTACAAATGTGTAGGAGCAGAGCAGCCGTGATCCTTGATCAGCTGTCTCCTGGCACATGGAGAATGTAAGGCTCAGTCTCTTAGACACCTCTTCTTCAGTTTTATAAACCTATGAAAAGCTTTGATTTTATAAGGGTAAATCATATGTATCATCTCTGAGGGAATAGGTAAAATCACCAGGTACTGGTTGAGTCGGTAGTGAAGACATGATAACCATCAAGGAGATACAGAAAATAAAATAATGAAAACAAAGAAAAAAGAGTCATTGCTTTTAGGCACTCTACAAACTCGCTGGGGAATCAGAGTTGTATATGTGAAAGCAGTCAATTGTACAATTGAAATTAATTCAAAATATGATTTACCCACATCATAGTATAAAGAGATGACTAGGCTGTACATGGGAGAGTTTTCACTTTAATAGTCAACTATTTATTTCAGTGTACTAGAAATAATATATAAATAGTGTGTCAAAACTGTGATTTAATTCACAATTTTTGTAAGATAAAGAGAAACTTATTTGGGTGTTAGGACAACTAGTCTATGGTAGGGCAAATGCCATGAAGATTAAGTTATGAGACTGAATGAAGTTTGAGAAACATTAATGTAATGAATATTGTGATTCAGATCTAAATCTCCTATGAGTTTATTAAGTGATAGAATCAATGACACCAAAAAAAAACCCCCGAGAGCTATTGAAAAATGGAAATTAGATTTCTGGAGGGCACCATTTTATCTACCATATCAAAATAGCATTTTCCATACAAGTTTAAGTAAATTTTGAGATTCTTTCCAATCTTAATATTTATATATTTAAACATAGCTTCTTCTATTGAACTTGTTCCCTTAATATTTCTTTCAAGCCTACATTAAGGTAGATGCATGCTCAAAAGCTACAAGCTGCACAAGACTTAGTTCCTGTTTTCAAAAGCTATCGTATGAGACAATCAAACCAGATCATTATAACTCAGCCCATGAAGGGGAAAGGGTATGTTGGACTGCTCTTGGTCATTTAAACTGACCCCTCATCCAGTTTGTGAGAGAGCAGGAAGGCATTCTGGAGAGGCAGCCAGGTGTCAGGTTAATGTGGACAGGGTCCATAGGCAACAGGTGGTGTGGGTGACAACAGAGCAGGTGGAGCCCCAGGTGTGAAGCAGCAAGTGGTATGTGTCCTAAGTTACTTTTATTCTGATAAAATATATAAAGCATCAATTTTATCATTTTATCCACTTTAAATGTATAATCCAATGGTATAATGTGCAACCATGACTATAATCCATTTATTGTATCATCTGAAACTGGAGCTTTCTACATGTTAAACAAGAAGTTCTTATTCTTGTCTTCCTACAGTCCCTGATAACCACTATTCTGCTTTCTGTCTCTATGAGTTTGCCTATTCTAGGTATCTCCAGTACACGGAGCCATGCAATGTTTTTCTTTTATTTCTAGCTTATTTCATTTAACACAATGTCTTCAAAGTTCATTCATGTCATAGAACTTGTCAGGATTTCATTCATTTCTAAGGCTGAGTAATATTCCATTGTGTGTGTATGTATGTGTATGTGTATATGTATATACATATACGTGTGTGTATCGGATGGTATGGTGATTCTGTTTAACTTTCTAATGAAACTTTATACTATTTTTCTTAGCAGCTGCATCAGTGTGTGTTCCAATCAGCAATGCACAAATGTTCCAATTTCTCTATATCCTTGCCAACACTCATTATTTTGTTTTTATATCAACCTTCTTAATGAGTATAAAGTAATAGCTCATCATGGTCCCGATTTTCATTTACCTAATGAAATACATGTGATTTTGTACATTATCTTTAAGGTGTGTGGAGACCTTAATCAGTTGTAATAATTGCTTTCTTGTGTTTCAGTAGGGTTATATTTCTATTTTAAAAAGATTACCACGGCTGCAGTTTGGACATTGTATTTAAGAGAACTAGGGCCAAAAGAGCAGGAGAAAAACCGAGATAATCCAGGAGAGAGATAATGAGGGTCTCATTTAAGGAAATGATACCAGAGATGGAGACAATTAGACCCACTAAATAGATAGTGTGGAATTAACGTGAGCAGACCTTGACAACTTGTATATGATTAGCTTTGAGTGACAAGGAGAAGCCAAGCCATCTCCTAATTTTTTAGTATGCCTTTCTTGGGAATGTGGTGTTTTCTGGGAGAAAGAAGACTTGAATGTGAAGATAAGTGTTGATGATATTGCACTGAGCTATTCAGGAGATAGTCAGACCCAAAAGTTCAAAATAATTATATGACTTGGAAGATTCAAAGTCAGGACTGCATATCTATCAGAATAGAATTGACGGTAGGAAGAAGAAGCATGGATGAGGTGATGGAGAGAGTGAGGTCTGAGGATGGATTCCTGGGGAACACCAATATCCTTCATTTGGGAAGATAAGAGGGAACCCTTTATGAGTCAGTAGTAAAGTTAGGTTAATGAGAGCACTATAGCAAGGTAACTGGCAAATATCAAGAATCTAACCATTTTGCTGTACCAAAAATTAGAGATGTCTACAAATATTACAACTGATGCAAAGAGAAATATCATACATAGAGATCATACATAGAGATATCATACATAGAGATCCCGGACTCTGTCCTTAAAATCATATCCTGTGTGTATATTTTTAACTTGTAGGCTCACATTCCAATTGAAGGCAAAGAATGGACATTGACACAGTCACAGCTCTTTCAACATCCTCTTCACCTGACCCAAATCCTGCCCTCTCTGATGTAAATTAGCAGCCCATTGAGGAATGTGTTGAGGGAACTGAGAGACCACCCTGTGCCAACTGTAGCCTCCATCCTGAGTCCTTCTGAGCTCAAAGGCCTGGTGGAACTTTCAGGGTTTCTTCCCTTCTGCTGAGGAGAACTTGGAAACGCAAGTCAACCCCATGCCTGGTGTGGGGGAATCAGCAGGTTGTTGGGAGGAATTTGACCTTGCCAGGGTGCCTTCATGAGCATCAAGAGGTTCCCTCTGCATTCAGAATGTGATTGGCAGACTTGCTGATACTCCACCTGCCCTCTGATCCCACTCTCCTCTGAAAGTCTTGACCTCCTCATACAGTTTCTTCAACCTTCTGTAATCAGACCCTGGACATTGATGCCAGTGTCTCACATCATCTCAGACTGGCCCCCTCATAGCCCCATCGACGTTGAAACATGATGCATGCCAGCATCCCAATGTTGTAACTTTGCTGCCTGCTGTGTTCAGCCTCTTGCCTGTTGGCTCTATCATATAAGAAGCCTGAGTTTTCCTCCTTGCCTTGCTTTGATTTATCAAAAGACTGCAAGCATCCATTTATTGTCCAGCTGAGTTCATTGCTAGATCCTTCCTGAGACACTTCCTCTCTTCCCACTGCTTGTGGCTCATATTCTACTCTAATCACTGTAATTCCCAGCATTGAAGTGAATCACACCTTGGAATTAAGCATTCTATTCTAAGGCACATGTGTTACCTGGGAGAGGTGCTATGGGAAGTTGTCATTGCTTGTTAGAATCATGACATATGTCTGTCTGGACATTATCACATCCCAAGTAAGACCCTATGGAACACAGGGTAGAGGTGCTTTCGAAAACGTAATATATTTTCATTTTGGAACATTACTTAGGAATACCTTAGTCTCACTTCCTACATGGTACATGAACCCCTACTTTATAATCCTGTTCTAGCTCTTCAGGCCCCTGCTGGACTTTTTTATGACATAGGGTGATTAATATACAAACACATGCATGTTTGGAAAGCCTAGTGGTTAGATTCTTTCTGCTGACACCAGATTTCCTTTCTAAATAAATCTAAATTATATTCAAAAATATTTATTGATCACCTACTATATTTGAAGTACAAAGCTGGGTACTGGGCACCCCAAAAGCCACAAGGTTTTACCCCTGCCCTCTGAGTTCATGCGCTGTTGATGTGGTCTAACTGTGTAGGACAGTGTGATTGGGGCTTTATTCAGCTGTAACATAGTCCTTCCCTTACAAATTAGTTTAATGCATTCTTATCATGCTCCTGTTATCTTCCTGTCTCTCTTGTTGAAAGACTCCAAATATCAAAACTATTTTGAGACCAGTTTAGGCTTCTTTTATTATAAACTAGTTAGGAGAAAATTCATCCAGCTTGTCTCAATTATGCCACAGAAGCAAAGTGATGAAATTAGATTCTGAATGGAATGAATAAACAGAAGCATTAAGTACATCCAAAAAGACATCTGTTGAATCGAGAGAGTCTGAAAGTAAGGGACGTTCCCAAAGGCACTTTGGAAATAGGATTTTAATGGAGCCGGTTATTCTACTTTAAGGCCAATGTCAGGCAAGCAATCTATCCAGGGGACATCAAAGAGGCTTAATTGTCTTGGACAAGGAGACCGAGTGTGGCTGAGCTTCCCGTTATCCCTGTGTTGTTATACTTGGGAACTTAAGACATGTAAGCTCTCAGTAGGCACACATGTGCTCATGGATTTGGACCCTGTCGACATTTTTTATAAATCTAAGTTATAAATAATCATCCATGGTGCAGAAGCAGGTGCAATGTGAGTATGCAAAGCTGTTGTGATGACAAATGCTATTTTTCCAAAGTTGACTGGAAATATCATACACAAGGATACGGAAAAGTACTGATGGAAATAATAGCATGGGCAAGTGACCTAGATGCTTAAAGGATTTTCAGAACAATGATGACCTGAGAATAGTTACCCTCTGACTCTGATCAGAAGGCATATCAGAAAAAACAATTGTATAAAATCTTTAGTGAGGCACAAAGAGTACAAACACATCTCCTGCAATACAGCCAGAGAGTAAACAAGGGAAGGCAGCACTTCTAAATTTAATGAGGAAGAATCAGGATGCTGGGTGAGTGCATTTCACAAGAAACCAAGGAAGCCAATTATTCCATAGTTTTATGTAACTGCACCTTATCCCCTCTCTGTTGCTGCCCCTAATTATAATCAGACCTATCATTCATCTTTCGCCTGATTATTCCCTTACTATGAATTTATTACTGTGAGAGAATTCATCTGAAGATATTTAGTAGAATAAATAAGGTATATACATAGGTTATGGTTCCTCAAAGGCAGTTCTGAGAACAGGATCCTCCAGCCCAAGGTCATTTTTGAAACTGTTGGGTTCCATGAACCTTTGAACTGGTGCCATGAATTAAAATCACCCTGAAATTATTATTATTTTCAAATAAATTATTTTCAAATAATTGTTATTATTTTCCATGTGTGCAAAGATAACCTTAAAAGATAAAAATCATTGTTTAGGTTTTCAAATATATCTTGAGTTTCTAACTTTTCCTCTTAAGGTACACACTTTTTATACTATGCTGTGATTGCTAAAAATCAGCTTGAAAATGTCTATATTGTTCATATTTTAATTGGTCTCAAAACAAGTTCTGCAAGCCGGGCAGTGAAGGCATTCTCATTAGTCTATGATCTTCCCCAGTTTCGCTCCCAAAGCAGAATTCTCTGGTGTGATCACTTAACTTGATTGCAAAACTTGTCTCCAAATGCATTTTTGCTCTTTCCTCAAATCAAATCCATCGTGTAAAGGTCAGGGATTTTCCTAGCAGCGGATGTTCAAAAGAACACAGCATAAACTCTGCAGGCACTTCCCATGGGGAATTCAAAAAGGTGTCCTGCACATCCACCATTAGACTCAGTGTGCACCTCCCCGAGGGACTTCCCAGAAAGCACCATTCTTCCTTTAGGTGGATAATTTATTTTTCATTAAAAATTTTAGAATTATGTGTGTTGCCTTACAGTCACACCTTATATTCTTTCAGGTAAGAGGTAGAGAGTGTGGACATATTCCTGTGCCAATGCATCAAAGAAAGATGCCTGTTGCTTTTTCATTGCTCTAGGTGGGAGTGATGTCTGTGTCCCCATGGCTTCTAATTCCTTTAAGACTGTGTGCTTAGTAAGTGACAAAGACATATCTAACAAACAGTAGGGATGTGACTATAATCATTCCTCTCAGACAAAACCTGCAGTTGGCATATGTTTGCTACCTCCTAGGGATCCAGGAATGAGCCAGGAAAGCATGTCTCTCTTAGGACATCAAAGATCATTGTCACACTTGAAAGCCAACTTCAGTATTTAACTAGAGAAGGCAGTGAGGCAAGGTTAGTATTTCCAAAGAAGCCGGAGTCAGAGTCAACCCTTGGAGGTTTTAAAATTTGTGTAGAAATTTAAGTCTCAATGAATCCTTATAACTGGGACTTGTGACTCACTGTTGGTGTCCCTTAAAGGTGTCCATCAGTGACATTAACACAGCCACTGCTAACACCAACCTGAAGAGGAGTTTTCTCATCAAAAAGATCGATGTTAATTTTGCTGTGTCACTGTTTCCTGGCTGTGTGACTATACCGCATGAGTTACTTAACCTTTCTGAACCTGAGTGTCCTCATTTCCAGGGAGAGTTGACATAGCTCTCCAATAATGTTTGGATTTTATAACCCACTCATGAAATGTGTCTGGTGTGCAATAGCTCCTCAGCAGAATTCCTCTCCTCTGCAAGTCAGTGGATATTATTGACTGAGCGTTTGTATCCCCCAGCATTCACATACTGACACTCTCACCCCCAGTGTGATGGTATTTGGAGGTGGAGTCTTTGCTAAGTAATTTGGGTCATACAGGTGGGGCCCTGGTGATGGGACTAGTGTGGAAGAAAAGCCCAGGTGAGGTCACCTTAGAGGGTAGCCATCTGCAAGCCAGGAGGAGAGCCCTTACCAGAAACCAAACTGACCAGCACTTTAATCCCAGACTTCACAGCCTCCAGAACTCTCAGCAATACAGGTCTATTGCTTAGACCACCCAGCTTATGGTATTCTGTTATGGAAGCTCTAGCTGAGGAAGCTGGTGGGATAATAACTTTTAAAGCTTCATAGACACCAGGCAATTGAGTAGGAAGGGTGGCAGGATTCTTTCCCTGCAAATGGGCTGTGGGTGAGCATATGTTCGATGTGTTAGAGATGCGCAGAGGGAGCGGCCTACTCCCAACAGCAGAAAGGCCCCAGCCATGGTTCCCCAGCTGCCTTTGGAAGGATGTCCACTAAGAAACTCTAGGAATTGGAAATGGAAGCAATTTTACCCTTTGAGAATGAGATTGGAATAAAATGCGTTAGAGTACATACATGGGAGAAAAACAAAGAGATGGTGCTGAAATGTATTAAGAGGAGTTCAGGAAGAACCAGATATTCCACCAAGGAAATCTGAAGTAACTGCTTGGAAAAAGGTTGGAAGAGATTGTTAATTGTCTACCTGGACACATAAGCAAACAGGTCTGCCCTGTCTAGATGTAAATCATGTAGAGAGAAAGGAGATGCCCAACTCTTGACACAAAAAAAAAGGGAAAAAAATTTCAGGGACATGATGGAGGCTCAGAACTTAGAATTTATTAGAAATAGTCTTCAAGGCAATCCAAACCCATCCTAAAATTTTATTCACTCACTCATTCAATCATTTAACAAATACTTTTTATCAACCATATGCATCCACTGTGCCAACTGCAGTATATGCATATTATATTAAGCACTCTTACGTTTGCAGTTATGTGTGATGATGTGTATTTCCTACAAAGTGCCATACATTTGATCAGACTTGCAAATAATGAAGAACCACAGATCAATGGGAAAATTAGCTCATTCTATTTGATTATTATAGCCTAGGAAACATCTGCTCCTTTATTATTTGTTAATTTTTTTTTTCTGCATGTGCAGTGGTGAGTTTACAAAATGAATAGGCAGACAGCAGAAAGCCTGAGATTTTGATCTTTGGGAATGAGTGAAAGGAATGTGGGTATCTGAGGACAAGGGTGCTATAGAGCAAAACTGTGCCTCCGAATGCAGCCCCCAGTGATTATCCCTTTGAAGTTTTCTAAAAGGACAATGTCCCTAGCTGCAAGATGAAGTTGCATTAACTATAACTCACTTACTACTTTTGCACATATTTATTTAGCCAAGTTATTTATGGGCATAGAATAGCTCTTTGGCAAACATGACAGCCTAAGTTCAATCAGAAACACTGGTAAGACCTAATGGATCCCCCAAATTACTTATCATACCACATAGAAAACAAAGAGGGGCAAAGTAAGGGAAGAGTTTGGTAGCAAACCTTGAGAAGTGAATATAGTTCTGAGGTGGATTCTTAACAAAACATAACTCAGATAACTGCATGTGTATGATTTTCTTAAGCTAAAGCAATCACCGGTTTTTCTGTATTCCAATCCTGCCTGCAGGCCTCAATTCTGAGCAGCATTGCTTGGTGGAAATATTTTGGCAGCTACCGTACATTGTATACTTAAACAGATTTTTAATCATCCCAGACAGAGGGACATTTTATTTCAAACTAGGAGCCAACAATGAAATGGGAGACTCATTAGGAACAGAAGCAGATGAGCTCCAATTAAACTAACTGTTCTCTGGCAAACCCCTAGTGTCTTGGAGGGTTGCTTTGTTTAACTAAGGTTTACAGAACAAACAAGCATGCTTCAGGTGTCATTATGGAAAAGCAAGTCAAGGGATGACTCACAATTGGTTTCTCAGTCAGATTACTTCCCATTTACAGTCCCTTGGGACTGTTGAAAATCAGGGTCTCCCTTGGGCGCCATTGTTTCTTGTGAGATAATTATTGAGGAGTGTTTAGGGCGCCATTATCTTTAGATCTCTCCATGAGACTTCAGAGCCTGGTTGCATAATGATGAATTTCTTCTATGTGTTTTATTTTCAGAATGACTCTCTCTAAATCCTGAGATATGGACACTGTCAATCCTAGGATCAGTCTTTGCCGGTTCATCCTTCCTTCATGGTTGACTTCTTCCATACATATTCTAAAATATATGAGATGCTTCTGTTCTTCATGAGAGCTCAATTTTCCTTCTTAGTCTTCTTGAAAGAGTGACTCTCAATGCTGGTTGTCCATTGGTTTGAAATGGTAGCTTTGACAACCACCAACGTCCAAATCTCACTTCCAGACTTCCTGATTTTAAGTGGTTTAGGACTATCTTTTAAATTTTTTTGTTTGCATTTATTATAAATTAGAAATTCCACTGGTGGTTCTAGTGTACACTGTGGGCTGAGAACCACTATCTTAAGCAGTGTAGCTTCCACCTAATTCATCAAGAAACCTTTGATGGCATCACGAGGATGTTCTAGGCACTTCCTAGAAATTCACTTAGACTGTCTTCAGTGACATTGTCCTTTAGAATTGAGAGAGGAATTTGTTGTGTTGGCTTGCCAAGCTAAATCATTTCTAGGTGCTAAGTTTGGTTGAGTTTATCCCCTGCCACCCCTCTTTTTGAGCCTTAAGTTAGCTCAGCTTTGACAATGAACCTGAGTATGCCACGATCCTTCAGCTCTCCATGCCACTTCAAATTATGTTCCCTCCCAGCTACAATGCACCACATCCCAGGCAAAATCCCACTTCTTCTAGACCCAGGCCAACTCCCACTTCTTTCACTGACACACTCATTCTACCCATTCCAATATTCCACTCTTCTTGCTTTGATAGAATCTTGAGCACATCTTGAGCTCTTGATATGTACCAACATTTCTCATTTGACTAATCTGTTTTGACCAATGGATTATGGACCACTGAAGGTAGATACTTCAGGCTTAAAATTTGCATTTTATACTTGGCCAAAAGCAAGTTTTTTCCCTCTCACAGCCTCTGCTGTTTCTCCTGTCCCTTCACATGGTGTGGGCAATTGTCACACTTTATAAGAAAGGGACAGATTCACATGTTCCCTCCTAGAAGAAACCCGCACCCTGCAGCATCCCAATCTGTCTCTCTGTCACTTTTCCCCATTTTATTGTCTTGGTGGCATTGATGGAGCATCTAAATTTCTCTTTTCTACTTGTTTAATTTTTAGTATCCATTTCCTCCTTGGAAGTACTCTTCTGTCTTATCTTCTACAGATGGCAGAACCTGGAATAGTGCCTGTGTCAGCAGAGAAAATAGTAAAAGAAGATCTGAGTTTAAACCCTGGCTCTGCTGATTCCAGTTTATGAACTTGAACAAGACACTCAACTAAGTCTCTATGCCTCAATCTCTCTCATGCTAAGGCTCTCTATTGATCTCCTATTGACTTCACCACTGTTAAAGCAGTGGGAGAGAATAAACACTATATTCATTGAGCAGATAAACAAAAAGTTACAAAACTAAAATGTTACAAAACCAAAAGAAAAACTAAAATGTCAGGAGAAATACATATTATGTTATAGAATAAAAAAAAATAATTGGATAGTTCTTCTTTGGCAGGAATGCAACTGTGGTTAAATTAGAAGGCATCTGAGACACCTAGCTGAGGGAACTGTTCTTCCTTCATTATATCCAAAGTCACTCTATATTCAAACTTTGCAAAAATGCTGGATACCAGCTCCCTTGAATCTGATTGCTTTATTTTCAAATGAAGTTGTGCCAAACCATATTTATCATGAAATTCATCAAACTTGTCTCACTGTGCAGCATAATTTGGGAGTCCATTTGATTTTAGCTCTCAGATAAATTATATATCAAAAAGGACAGAGAAATAGATATACACATACTATGTTTTAAGGAAGTTTATTTGATAAATATTAAATACATTCTGTCAACCATTTGTATATTAGAGTTGAAAGAATTGAAGCCTTCTATGATTAGGCCTTTAGATATTTATTCAGAAAATAATTAAATAAATGGGGAAAATAGGAGAGGTCCAAGGAATTCTTATTAATTTTATATCTGTATCATACCTGTATTGCCAAAGAACAGATTCTCCTGGGTACGTGAGAGAGATGTAACTTGCCTGCCAAGTCACGGGAAGCATGTAGCTAGCACTGCCAGTGTCCTGGGCCACACCATGTGTCCAGATGGGTGTCAGGAGAAAGCATTAAGTCTTTGCAGACATCTGATCTGCAGTTAACATTATAATCTCAGAACTCCTGGTGTTTTACAAGGAACCTCCTGCTGTGTTATAGAATTAACTTCCATAATAACACCATGTTTAATATGAAAAGATCTACAGTTTTGTTATTCATGTGAGTTAACAAAATATCTCTAAACTAGAGCCAAGTAACACTTTGATGATCCCTTTGTTTTCAGAGATCACTTGTCTCATCTCTCTGTTTTATTATCTGCCTCTCTTCTGGGTCTTTAATTTGTTTATGCTTTTATGTTTAAACCACTCCATTCCTACAACATCCACCTTTAACATTTTTAATCCCTTAATAATAAAAACAACCCATATTTAATTCTGTATCCAGTATCTTTATGCAATTGAGTTTCCAGCCTTCCTGCTCTTCTGGACCAGTGACACCCATATTGCAAAAAATGAAATCAGTTTTCATTTTAATGGAACCCTATGCATTCAAAACTAAGGGTGCACTATGTGTGAATTTTTATTTTTATCTTATGGCTTTTGGACACAAGCTTTTCCCTCTCCCCTTACAACTTCCCTGTTCTTTCTCCATAGAAACTTTTGTGGGCTTCTCTTCTTCTGTCACATTCTCCAGGGCGCTGGTCTTGACCAGGCTACCTCCTGGCTCAGACAGTCAATCACCTGCATGCTGAAGGTTTGGACAGAGCCTGTGTGAACTACCTCCAGGAGAGCTCACACTGAGGATGCAGTGAACCCGATGCTCATCCCCAACCATCAGTTACATACAATAGAAATTTTGGGGTCTCCCTAATGCCTTCTTCTCCCTCATTGAGTGAAGCATTGAGTTCCAGTCATTTTGCTTCTCAAACAATCTTTTGAATCTTTCCTCTTCACTTTATCACTGGTGGCATCACTTGCATGGACTTTACTTCTGTTGCCTGGAGTGATATAAATCCAACCAGTCTTGTGATCTTTAGTCTTGATGCTGTCCCTCCCTCCCTTCTGAGCTCCTCAAGACCATACTGTACCCCAAGGGAGCTAAGATACAAGTCCGACCATGTCATTCTCCTGCATACATTCTTTAGTAATTCCTTAGGACTTTCAGGTGTCTTAGAATGACACGTTCAACCTGCATGATCTTGCACTCCATTTGTCTCCAGCCTCATTTCTAATATTCCCTAATTTAAACTGCTTCATTTTTAGTACAGTAGAATTCCTAATAGTTCCCCCAAACACACCAAACCTTTGTTCCTTACCTTGCCTCTGCCAGAATTTTCATCCTAACTTTATTATCTTGAATAATCCTTGTTTATCATTTAAGACTCTGTAATACAAAATCTCCCTTGAAGATGGATTTGTGGGTATATGGCTGCTTCTCAAAAGGGTCTATTTTGATTCAATAAAACATTAATAGCAGCAACTTAGGTGGATCATGGGATGCATTCTGGTTACATTCCTGCCACACACTAGCTGTGTGACCTTGGAAAAATCATTGCACTACTCTGGGTCTGAATTTCCTTTTGCTTACACTGACCTCTTTAAGCTAGAAGCTTTCCAAAGTTCTCTCCAGTTTCCATTTTCTGAATCTTTTCACCAGGGACAGCACATTTCAGACTTGTCAATAAGTCAGCAGTTTAGTACAAGCACAAGTCTTGTTTATTGATCACTCTTAGGTAAAGTGGCTTTTATATGAAATCAATATATGTGTTAAAAGTATTCAAAGTAATTGCTTTATATACTTAAGGAAACACACTGCCCATAGAAATGAGGTCTGCCTAGCCCCACCTGATGGACTACAGTGATTTTTTTTTTTCCCCCTTTCATTGATGAAAGCTACCAATTCTGTGAAGATAGACCTTGGTAGATAGGAAAGAGCCTGGATTTTGAAATCAGACCTGGATTAAAAGCTTGACACTGTCATTTGCTCTTGGCATGACTCTGCAGAAGTTACTTAGCTTTTCCACGGTTCCTTAATACTGAAATGGAAATAGTTACCACTAAAGGACATCCATAGGTCAGGCATGTGTCAAACTCAGAACAACACATACAAACCCAGGCCACACTCAGTGGTTGTTGTTGTACCAGCTGGGAGAGAGAGAAGTCAGGTCATGCTACCAGCACTTTCCTAAAGAGGGGACCAGGCATAGCAGCACCAGACAACCTGGAGTCAATGAGAGGCTCTGAAGTTAGCTTGAGAAGCAATTCAGGGACACACTACTTTCATTCCTTAATTTTACAAATAAGGAACATGAAAGCCAGAGATGTCAAATGACTTGTCCCAAAACAATTCATCATTGATGCTCAGGGATTAAAACCCCATTCCTCTGGGCAGAGTGTAATCCTTTCTTTTCTTTTACGCTTCTCAATCTTAAGCTCCGGCACAATTGCCTGGAAAGCTTGTGGAACACAGATTGATTGCTACCCCATCCCAGAGATTCTGATGCAGTGGGTCCGGGGTGCACCCCAGCGCTGGCATTTTGAACATGTCTCACCTATGTATGTGATGAAGCTGGTGCTGTATCTTGAATGGCATTGCTATAGATGACCCTGTTCTGAATTGGCTGGGAGGAGTTCTCAGCTTTTTAAAACACCTCACTCTCAGGAAGTGACAAGGAGAGGAAGATGGGTCCATATGTCTTGTTGTGCCATTTGGGGGATAGTGCTGCCAACACTGCAGTGTGTGCCCTTTTCCCCTGGCTGCCTCTTCGCCTGTGCTCCTAAGACCAGGAGTGGCAGGGTTCAGAAAAACACATCCTCCCCCTATTCCCAGGCTTATTTTATAAGGATGGCAGTCTGTTTGGGCTGACGTGTTTACAGTCACATTTGGAGCTTACAGAATGCACACTGAAAACTGCAGCATCTGAGATGAGAAATTGGCTCTGGGGCTCAGCATTCACTCCGTGCAATGGAAAACCGTAGAGCTTTTGTGCTTCTAGGGTGGAAGAAAATACAGTCCAACTCTATGCTGCTCAGAAAGATGAAGCACAAAATGAGTTTGAAGAATCAGACACTGCCTCCTATTTATCTTCTCTGAGAAGAGGGAAGCAGATTAGATCTCCCAAATCCATTTGTTAAGTGGGAGTTTAACTCCTATTTCCATAGACACAATGGTGCTCTTTCAACTGTGTTATGCGCTACAAAGGATTTTAATGAACTTACCTGGAAACCAAATTGCCCTTTTTACCATTATTTCTAGGGGAAAATATCTTCTACTTGGTGGCCAGAAGGAAAGGAAGATTCCAAAAACAGATAGCCAGCATTTTATGGAGAAAGAGATGTCTCAGCAGTCAGCTTAGAGTCCAGCCCAGCATCAACCAATTTTGTGCAAAACAAGAGCGTATTTTAAACCTCCCCTGGTTCCCTTATCTGCTAAGTGCAGATAATATACACCTCACAGAATCCCTGCCACAGTTAGGCAGGATATATATGTGAAGGCTCTGCCACCTTATCTTGGACAAAGTAGGCTCTCAATAAATCACTGTTGTCCTTTCTTAAGGAACATGTATTCTGTGTCTCCAATTTCTTTACTTCCATTTCTTTTCAATCACCAAACCAAAAACTGAAGAAGCAGGAAGCAGAAGAAAGGATGGCAGTCCAAATCCCACCTTCCTCAACCATGTAGAGCAATTCAGCTCCACCCAGCTCAAACCTGAAAGCTACAAGATACTTTAGCACTCAAAAAACTTTAAAAATTTTTTAGGTGTTTTAGGACCCACCTGCCTTGGAAGCCAGATTAATGGTGTTTTCTTACCTCTCCGTTTTTTTTTTTAAATTTTTTAATTTGTTTTAATTAGTTAAACATGACAGAGTTCATTTATACATTTTGATAAATCATACACAAATGGAGTATAATTTCTCATTTTTCTCACTGTACATGTTTTAAGATCACATGGGTCAAGCAGTCATCTATGTTCATGGCATAATAATGTCTGTTTCACTCTACTATCCTTCCTTCCCCCATACCCCTTCCCCTCCCTTCACTCCCCTCTACCTAATCTAAAAGAACTCTATTCTTCCCTGTTGCCCCCCCTTATTGTGAATTAGCATCCCAGTTCCAGCTTTTTGATTTTGTGTTTTTCCCCTAAAGGAACTTGGAATTTCTTCTCCATCTACTTACATGTCAATATAAAATATTCATTTACTTATGTTCAAAAAGGGTAAACCATGTGTGCTTGTGAAGGTGAATGTTTGTTGCTCCGAGTAGATCTCTCAGCAACATGATTACCCACTCATTATCAAATACCATGTACATGTCAAGTCTGTTCTCAGTACTGGGGATGCTAATGAAGGTAACAAAAATTCCGCATGATGGCACTCAGAATCAAAAGGGGAAAACAGAATGAACAAACAAAATTATTTAATTTGTAAGGGGAAAACAGAATGAACAAACAAAATTATTTAATTTGTAAGGGGAAAACAGAATGAACAAACAAAATTATTTAATTTGTAAGGTAGTAGTAATGGCTAAGAAATATGAAAGTGTTTGGAAGACTTGAGGGAGAATTAGGAATGGAGGACTGTAATTTTGGATCTGTAACTTCTGACCTTAATAAGGCCAAGGAAAAGGAAACCACACATGCAAAGGCCCTGAGGTATAAGTACGTGTTGTATCATCCAGGCTCATGAAGGAGAGCAGCATGGCTAGGATGAGTGAGAGTGAGGGCCCATAGTGATAGATGAGGTCAGACAGTTACCATCCAAGAATCATACCACGTTTTATATAGGTGTTATTGTTGTTTTAATGAGACCTAGTGGAGATTTCACAGCAGAGGAATCACACAATTTTGGCCTGTCTTAAAAAGATTAACTCTGGTCTTTCTTTTATAGGACAGAATGTGGGGAGGCAAGGGTGGAATCAGAGATGACTTGCACAGGGTCAGGAAGGCGATGATGGTGGCTTTGGTCTAGGTGGTAGCAGTGAGGTATTGAGAACTGGCCATGTGTGTTTGCTAATGGTTTCCACGGTGGCTCCGGGTCATACTCCAGGATCATCTGGAACAGATGATGTGTGCCAGCTTGGGGAATTCACCATGCTGAGACAGGTGAGGCGGGGAGAGTCCATTCAGGAGAAGCATTTGATTTAAAATGGTCAGGAACGAAGGTTCCCATGCCAGTTTCTCAAATCTCTTTTGCACCCTTGCTTGATGACAGGGCATTCTAAAAGTGGAAATAAGCACTCTGGGAAGACTAAGCTACCCATGCTAGTAAATTCCAGATGTGATGTGCATGCCTCACTTGCTTCTTGCTTCAAACATAGGCACCATCACTTGGCTATTCCTTTACAATGTAATTAGCTTTACAAATTACTTCTTAGCTTTCACCTGGAGATGCTAACGTTTTATCAGGAAACTTGAGTATCATCTTGGCCTTTCCATCTCTATCCCTCATGGTTAATCAGTTTCCAGCATCTATAGATCCTGTCCCTTGCTCTCTCTCACATCCATCCTAATCTCTCAAACACTCCATCATACAATTCATCTCTTCCCTGGATTTCTGGAACAGCCTCCTAATTGCTCTCTTTGCCTTGCCTTAACTTAGCCACCCACAATCCCAAACCCCTAGTCAATGCTCTGTACAGCATAGTGATTTTTCCAAAGTACAAATTTAGTGTTGTCCTGCATCTACTTACAACTGTTCAATGGTTCCCCAGTGTGCTCAAGATAAAAAATCAAACTCCTCTAGTGGACTTAAAAGAAGCCTTGTGATTTGAGTCCTGCCTCATAGCCCCATATTTTAAAATATAATTTATTCTTATGCAACACATCCTCTCTGTATTGTTACTTCCCATATTCACATAGGCTCTGAGGCCTTGTCCATGTCTAAGAAGGAATTAGATCTTTCTCTGGCTCCATGCTTTTGCTCTGTGTTACCAGTAACACATTTTCCCCATGATTGTATGACTGTGCTTTTCCTTAGATGTCAGCCTAGGTAATGTCTTTTACTTAGAAAACCTGTCTAGATTCAAGTACGGACTGTGTGTCTGTCTAATGAGCTCCCATGATGAACCACCTTTGCTCTCCCTACAGTATTTAATAACTGCCTAGTGACTTTTCCACATTCCCCATTGGGCTGTAGGCTCCAAGCAGCAGGAGCTACCTCACTTGTCCAAGATCATATCAGCACTGTGTCAATGTTGGGTAGATACTGGATGCTTAATAATATGAGTTGACTTGTCTTGAATTGAATGACTATGAAACTTATCATGCAATTAAGATCTTGAGTCATTCCCCATTTGGGATACCTTTTTTACAAAAAGCTATTAATCTTATTCATCATATCAAGGACCTTGTCTTTATCTCCTGCCATTGATGAAGAGAATTCGGTTTCCCTCATTTATAACCAAAGTATTACAAGAAATGAGATATGGGTTAATAGCTCAGTTGGTAGAGTTCTTGCGTGTCAAGCACAAGACCCTGGATTCAATCCCCAGCCTGAAAAAAAAAAAAAATTCAATTCTCTTACTTCAGACTTGAGGACTACTCTTCATGGAACAAACAATGTAAGATCAACTCTCTCCTATCTAGTCTTTTAGCCATGTCAAAATAATGTAAAATAAGTGGCGATCTCATGGAAAATTTTCCCAATAAGCTATCAATAGTGTTTCTATTGGCTTTTGTTGGAGATTAAACTTTACACTTGAAGGTCCCTTTAACTGTTGTCTTTTCTCTTCCCCCTGACCCCTCTGGTCCTCTGCAGATGCTCAGACATCCACAAATACTCCCTGTATACACTCTTGCCCTGAGCTGATGAGTCCTAAGATCACACTTGAGAACAGTAGGGTTCCTACATCTATCACATCCATACTCTCTTGATGTTCTCCCCTCTTTTGTTTCTCATGAAATATTAATTTCTAAAGTCTCCCTCTCTCTCCCCACGCCTGCTTGGGCATGCTCAGCTCCTTCAGCTTCTAGGAGGTTGATATTTTAACTTTTACCTTTCTCTGAAATCTCTCTTCCTTGAATATTTCACTTTTGTCACTTCAGCTATCACTTTATGTGGATGAGTCTCAGATTTTTATCTTTAGCTCTGGCCCCTTTCTCAAAGTGTAGCATCGCATGTAATGTTATGAGCTCATATCCCTACTTAGATCCTCTGCTTGTTTCTCAAATACGACTTTGTAGAAAATTCCATTGTCTTCACCTCCCTGTGTGTTTCTATTTCATGGAGGGAGGCTTAGAGGGTCTATCTGGCCCTTTAAGAAATTCCTTTCCCCTAAAAACCTGGATCATGAGAGGGAAACCCAGTGCTTCTGCACTAGGTGACCTGCCTCCTGGCAGTATGTATTGATCCAAGGGTATTTGCCTGAATCACAGTGGGCCAACTAGCAACTTTCCCTTTGATGTTTGCAACTTGGAGATGGATAGATGCCAAGCAGAGAAATCAGCACATCAATGGCAACCCTCACAAGCAAAGGTCAGAAAACGACTGCTGTGGGTCACCTGTAGCTTGCTTTCTTCTGTACCTTCTCATGTCTTGGATATTCAGTTCTTTCCTCAAGTTCACAAGTAATCCAGCTTCCTTTAATACATTTCCACTACCTTTCTATTTCTTTCACTTGTCAGACTCAAGAAATGTTGACAAATATATTCCTCATGTTTCACAGTCAGTACAGATCATCTCTGACACCTCCTGTCTTCAATCTCTGCTTCACACTGTGCCATGTTCTGCCAGATTTCATCTCTGCATCTTGGCTAGTTTGTGTCCATCCCTCTCAGTCCACTGATACGACCTCTGGCTTAGATGGTTGCAACAGTCTACCTACTGGTCTGCCTGGCCCCAATTCCTTTTCTGTTTTCTTTCAGTGTTATGGTAGCTTTTGTTTTATTCTTATGAGGTAAAGCAAATAGAAGAGTGCTAGGTTGTACTACTCAACTGCTCAGACATGTTCATTAGACCCTCATCACTGGACTTCTTGTAGATACATGAGGTTACTCATCCTCTGGCCTCCCTCACATCTCCAGTTTGATGATTCCCTCCTGAACCCACTGTACTAAAAACATGAAATGACTTGCTAGTCTCACTTCTGACCATTGCTGATGTAATTCAAGTGGTTTCAAATGACTACATGAGAGAACTGTGTCTTCTGCCAGTTCTTCATTCTGCAAATAGAGAGGACAAGTCTATCACTGACAAGCCCTATTCTAGGTCTTAGAGACAGTGTGATGAACAAGCTACTTAGTAGCTTGCATATGGAAAGCATCTAGAAGGGTGGGAAGAAATAGAAAATGAATGTCCTAACCAACATATATAAAAAGGTAAATCTTAGTTTACCTTTTAAATCATAGTTTAGTGCTATGGAAAAAGTAAAACATTGTAGTTTGGTAGAGAGTGACAAGGCAGTGGTAACAAAAGAGAGGACATTTCTGATAGAATGGTCAGGAAAGACCTCTGTGAAAAAACAGCATTGGTGCCTAGACCTGAGTGGTGGGAAAGAGAGAAATAAAGAGACAGCCTTTGGGGAAAGAACATTCCACACAGAGGAATTCCAGAGTACCAGGATCATAGGTAGGAATAATCTTGATTTACACAAGAAGTTGAAGCTCTGTGTTGGGAGATAACTGTGATCGGGACTTGGGAAGATGGAATTGGTTTGAATTGACATCAAAGAATGCCCAGAATATGGTGAGGAGTTTGAATGTTATCCCCAGTATTATGGAAAGCTATTGGAGGACAGGGAAGTTGGGAAGTTCTGTGAAAGGTATGCTGTTTAACTTCATTATTGTGTAAAAATAGACTTTACAGGTGTGAGAGTAAAAGCAGAAAATGAGTTGGGAGGTCATTGTATGGTGGCTTAGTCCCAGGACTGTTAGCAGTGTTGGTGAGAATTGGTTAGAGAATAGGTTTTGGAGGTGGAGTCTTAGAATGTGTCAATCGGATTCTGTTTGAACGTGTTGCATATTCTGGCATGCAGTGGACACTCAATAAATGCTAATTGACTCATTAATGGAGCGATTGAACTGCCATTCATGGTCAAACTCTAACTTCAAGAAATAATCCTTAATCAGCTCCAACCCTCCTACTTTCCTGCTTCAGTTCTGCCTCTGAAATTCCACTACATTTCAAACAGACTTTCTCATGCACACTAATATCAGTCATTGGGTTTATTAATGTATGTGCATCCCCTTCTATACATTAAGCTTTGGGGCATGAATCTCTCACTGTCTCATGCATATTTTACACAGAACATAATCAGCATGACTTTCTTTGAAGAATGAATGAATGCACAATGAAATAAGACAGAAATTATATGAAAGTTAAAGTCCTCAGGTAAAGAAATGATTAGTGAGCTTTGGAATCTGAAATCTCTGACTCTAAATAGATTAAGGATTTATCCAGCTCAGTTAGTTTAGGCTCTGCCTTGATAGGAAGCTGAGGGCAGAGTGCCCAGCATCCTTGCTTCTTTGAAACCTAAGAGACAATCCTCGTCTGGCTTATGGATATAAGAATAGGTTCTCATAGTTCCCAGCTTGCTCTACCAACCAAGTAACAAGTGTCTTAACCATTCCATCCAAATGGTAATTTCTTCGTTTGTTGAGTGAACGTGATAACAGAAAAAATCTCAGAGCTGACCGCTGAAAAAAATTAATAATAAATACTCGTACGGATGATGTGCTCTGTACCCTGACCTCCCTGAAGGTTCTGATAGTATTAACTCATTTGTTGCTCCTGACAACACCACATAGTGAGCACTTTTATTACCCCCATTTTTATACATCGCCAATGCAAGACACCACAACACCCAACACAAGGAAACTCTCTGCATGTGCTAGAGAAGAAAAAGCTCCAAATCTGGATGGGGAGCCAGATTACCTGTTTCAAAACCCAGTTTTGCTTCTGTTTTTGCCTTGAATAAAGCAAACCTTTCTAGCCTCAATTTCCTTAGTTTTAAAATGGACTGCTATAAAAGATAAGTGAGACAAAACCTGTGAAAATGCAAATGGAGGTAAAATTGCCTAAAATAATCATGGATAATTGTAGGTGGCCAGAAAGGGTTGGAGTTGATTTTTAACTCAACAGTTTAAGACACCAGCACATTTCAAGACAGGGTTCTTGGAGAATTGGCTACGGATCTTTAAGAATAAAGTTCCCTCTTTCCCCACAGTTTTGTTACCACTGTGAACAGTCTTTCGGAAAGTCATAACCTGTGACTATCTCAGGTTCAGAAGATTGTACACCTTAACTAGAACTGAAAACCTGCACAGCTGAAGAGTTTTCTGCGTTTCTGGTTTTATCCATCCGATACATCTGAGCCAGTTAATTAGAGTTTTACAGGACAGTGTCCTTTCTTCAACTAAAAGGAACCTTCTCCTCTATTCTCTTTTGTGATCCTCCCAGAAATTTCACAAAGGAGGAACATTCTCCCAGTTATCCATACCTCACAATCCAATCCCAGTAACTCAGGATGCATGCCTGGGCTTGTACCTATCTGCTTTTGGCCACTGAAATGAAAGTGAACTATCCCTATCAGATAGTCCTTACCTTCTAATTTTTAATATTTTGAAATATATATTCCTCAGACTCTTCTTTTGTGAAAATTGGAAGTTTAGAGATAGCAATGCTAATTAAAGCTATTCTTTCCTTTCTAGAGACAAGATCCTTTTTTCTGTACATGAAAAGACACACACAGAGGCCAACACGTTTAACTCAGTTGTCCAATGAAGAGGAGTCTCTCTTTGTAGGTTTCAGTTTAGGTTTGCTTTTCTTATTTGGAGAATATTTTATTGCTAATATAACTGTATGGTAGGCGGAATGTGAACTCTCAAAGATGTCTATCCTTGTGCCTGGGATCTGTGGATATTTTAGGATACAAAAGGTAATTAAGTTTGCAGATAGAATTACATCACTCATCAGCTGATCTTAAAATAAGACAAGCATTCTGGATTGTCCAGGTGGACCCAATGTAATCACAAAGAGAGAGGAACAGAAAGCAGAAAAATCAGTGTCAGAGTGATGTGATGTGAAGAACAACACTGGCCATTGCTGTCCCTGACCACAAGACAAGCCATGTGGCAGCCTCTAGAAGCTGGGAAATCGATTTGTTCCTTGAGCCTGCAAAGGAATTAAGTGCCGCCAACACCTTAATTTTAATCCAGTGAGACCCCTTTCAGTCTTCTGACTTTCAGAACTATAAGAAAATGAATTTGTGTTGTTGGAAGCCACCAAGTTTATGGTAATTTTCTATAGCAGTAACAGGAAACTGTTCAGCTTGACAACAACCACACACCCAATAGTAAAAAATAAGCAATCTCAGGCAGATAAGCTAGAACAGATGCTGGCTGTGAATCCCAGGAAAGACTCATCCACCAAAAGATTCCCTTCCCAGTTCTTCAGGCCTTTGTATTTGGAACCCAATTAAGGGGAAACACATTTCTTCTGCTTCATTTATTTTTAAATAAGAGTTAATCCCTTACCAAAAAGATTCATTAGGATGAGGCCCTCAGTTTCACCTGCTGCTAGTTTATAAGGTGTACCAGAAGCTACTCATAGAGGTCTCTGAATTTAGGGAGCATTAGCAACATTAGCATTCTTTTATAAAAAATATTTTTTAGATGTTGATAGACCTTTATTTTATTCATTTATTCATATGTGATGCTGAGAATCAAATCCAGTGCCTCAGACAAGCTAGGCAAGCACTCTACCACTGAGCCACAACTCTAGCTCCAATATTAGCATTCTTGAGCAGAGAAGTATGGACACATGCAATGTTAGTCCTGGCCTTGAAAGCCAGTTCACATGTCTTTTCTTTCTTGGAAATTTATTGTTTTAAATTTCACTTGAACAAATTTCTTTCTTCTAGGGCACATATTCCTTTCTTGTGTCCTACCTATTATGTTGACATCTAATCTCCCCATTTCTTGGGAAAAGCAATAGAGGAGTGGTCCAAATATATAGCTATGCCTCCTGGCTGTCAGGCCTGACTCACTGACCTCAGCACTTACATTTAGAGCATGAGCAGAACACTTACCCTGACCCACACACTGCATCCTGTAAGGACCCCTCGATATTTGCTCTGAGCTTTTATCAACACTGATGGAGAATGTGCACAGCTCTCAGCTTAGAGCAAAGGGGACTTGTCTACACACTGGGCTTCAGTGATTCTAACCTTGCAGACAAGGGAAGATCCTCATGATTGTGTGTGTGTGTGTGTGTGTGTGTTCAACATAAATGCAAGAAAGAGGGAGAAAGCACATGGATAAACAGAAGGATATGTGGAATATTCTGAGAGAAGAAGCTCGAGAACTATACAAAATATTCTTTCCATTTCATTCCTGCACCTTTTATAAAACAAAATAAGATCAAGAAAATCACTCATTGTCTCTGAGATGTGAAACACATTTAAATCTAAGCCTGCTGAGTATTTCACCCCCAAACCCCTGCTGTGGTGCAGCAAATGAGATAATGTAGTTCTAAGACACCCCCCCCCACCCCAGGTCAGTCTCCGGGAATTTTGTGCTAAGAACTGAGCCAAGCAAAGTGATAAAATAATGAATTCATGGCAGCAGGGCCCATGCCGAAATGAGTAGGAAGGTGTCAGAGGACTTAGGAACAGACTGGGAAGATAGGGCCAGGGCCAAGCCATGTAGGGCAACACCCCTAGAAATGTCAGTCATCATGCTTTAAAAACCACCTGATCCAATTCCAAGGCCATGGGAAGCTGCAGCTAAGAAGGTCCCACTGTTGAGATCCTCTGTGTAGACATCAGGGACCCAGACACACTAGCAGAATAGGGATGTGTGACTAATTCAAGAATAAATAATTTCTTGCCTACAATTTTTTCCTATGGTCTTCTTTATTCCCATTTCAGATCAATCTGTGTGATCTATGTGAGCTCCATATGTAGAAAACTCACTCTGTTCATTTTTGGGTTCTTAAATCTCTCACAGTGTCTGGGTAGAGAATTTCCTGTTTTTTCTCTCTCATTTCTCTCTTCTCCTTCTCTTCTTTCCTTCCTTCACCATTTTCCTTCTTCTCCCTCTATTCCATGCCCCTTCTCTTATCTCCTTTCTTTTTCCATTGTTTTCCTAACTTTGCTTACAAGACAGAACTTGATACCAAATATTTATCCTTCAGAATGAGATTTAGGCTGCATCTGGCTTTTATAAAGCTCATTTGCATTTTAAACTTAATTTTTCTCTGTGGAATGAGTCCACAATTTTAAAAATGAATACAAACAAAGATGGTGATCCTGACTCACACGTACCCTCACGAATAAGATCATGGATCTTGTGTGAGGGTACTCGAGGTCAGGTCCCAGTCCTTGATGTCTAGCATGAAGTATTGGGCAAGCTACTTAAGCTTTCACTTCTCAGCATGCTGGTCTATACAATGGGGTGTACAATAGTCTATCCCATCGGGTTGTTGTGACGATTAGGTGGGATAGTTAATGTGAAGCACATAGTACACTGTATGTCAGATGGCGGGGACTCAGTATTTTTGTAATAATAATTATAATATAATAAAGAAAAGGAAAATTATTATTATCCTGGGTAATTCAAGCACTAAAGTCTCTCAGTAAGGTGATGCTTTATAGAAAGACCATAAGAAAAGGGGTCTAATAAGAGAACCAGAACTTGCATGCTTAGATTGGATTGGTTGCTTTGGAACCCCATTCAGTTTAGGCCAGCAAGTCCAGGTAAAGGGAAATAAAAGAAGAAAACAGAGGGAGAGAGAGACAAAGCAAAAAGTACCATAAGTCACAAGGAAAGTTTATCTTCTAATGAAAATTGTACATCCAAGTACCCTGCTAATCCATTTCTATGAAGGGTGCATACTGTGCATGCTTTGATCATAATATACCTGAGAACAATTTTATGATACATTAGTGCAAAATTGCTAGAAGCTCAGGGGGATGGCAGGTACTTTTCCCCTCTATCCTCTATTTTGAAAATGTAATCAACTTTATGAATTCAACAGGGCATGCAAACCAGAAGACTGTGATGCTTAGGTGTTTAATGGACATTCAAATACTTAATTTAAAGAAATCCATTCAAGATACATTTACTAACTGTGCAGATAGAGCTGCAATTGAGTGACATAGCTTGAGTCCTATTTGGCCATCTAGTTCATCTACAGGACTTGTGGGGATCTTTCTAGTGTAACTTAGGGACACCAAGATGGAGGGCATGATGCACTTTGGGTGGAGGAGTCATTGGGATAGAATAGAGGACACCTGAGAGGGTGAATAGCTTCTAGCATTTTGGCGAGGAAATCTTAAAATGAGAAGAGACACAAAGTGTTCTGCACTGTTTTCCCATCACTTGCTCTATCAGGTCCTGAGGTTCAGAAGTCTCTTCCACACTGTCCAGCTCCACCAGTGTAGTGGAGGCTGCTTTTGTATACCCATCCTTTCTTGAGAAAGTAACCACTCCTCTCTTGACTCACTTGTAAAGGTCCAGATTTAGGGTCTACTTTCAATGGAACCTTCCAGATTATGCTAACCGTACTGATGGCTTACTTCTCTTAGCACGTATTGCCCAAGAGAATTCATTTTTCTTTTGGAACTTTGTTTCTTTTTCACTTCTCAATGCATCATCCTGCTTTCAACTACACTAAACCACTCAGGAATTGTAAAACACAAGAAGATTTCAAGTAATTTTTGTCCACTTCCAGTCTTTTGGCCTTGAACAAGCCAATTTTGCCTTATTTTTTAAGTCTCTTTAAAGTTTCACAGATGATTTATTTGCTTTCTAACTGAGTCTAAAGGGTTAAATAAATAAAGATGTAGGTGAGGAGAAACATTCTCCCCTATCCTCTTAGATCCAGTAGCTGGACCCTGCAAATTAAATTGATGAATGACACATTAGCAGGAAAAAACAAAGAATTAATTTACAAATATCATGTGCATATGCACATATGGGAGAACTCAGTGATGAGTAATCCAAAGGGTATGAATTTGGGGGTTATATACCACTTTAACAAAAGGTGATCAATTGTACAGAAATGACAAGACAAAGGGAAAAAGGGCCGGACTTCTAGGAGTGAACAGCTGAGACAAAAATAAATGGAGAAAACAAATGGAAAGCTAGTGTTATTTATTATGCAGACGCAACTCTTTGCTGAGTTCACTCCAGTGAGTATGGTTGTTTTCCCCTTCCAGATACAGGGAAGCAGAGGAAGAATACCTTTTAGAGAGAAACTTACACATTTATTTGCTGTCATTAGACAGAAAGGAGAAGGAAAAAAAATTTTGTGTCTGCTGTTTCTCAGTTACCTTCAGTTTAAAATAATTCTTATGCCAAAGTGGCTTATTTTGGAGTAGCATTTGCTGATCTCCTTCCTAGCTTACATTTAACTATGACTTAACTAGTTCCTCTGTGCATCATAATTCTGTTTATATTTCTGGAGAGACAGTTGGAAGGTAGTAAACATATCTAACATTTCTCTTGATCTTGCTACATTTATTTTTATATTTATATAGTGTCAACAGGGTGAGTGGCATTTCTTAAGCAGGGAATATCACCTGGTAAAGTTACAAAAAAAGAGAGGTGATTAATTTCAGGTTTCAGTAAGTTATCCCATTTGAGAATATTTAAGGCATCACAATGTAAGGAAACTGAAGGTCCACTCCCTGACTCTCTTTTTCAGACTGGTCAATTGATGTGGGCATGCCTCCTTGGAGAAAGTTTTTACTGTCCTATGAGCTTCTGTCAATATTTTCCTTGGTCCCTTACCACAACCTCAGTTAAAGAACCAATCACCATGATGCAGAGAGGCCTGAGAGTGAAGTGGTGAGGATAAAGTATGTAGGATCTGATACCCAGCACATCTGTGTCTAATCCCAGTTCTGCCAAGTACTGTATATGAGACTCAAGGTAATTTGCTTAATCTCCTAAAGCTTGAATTTTATCCTTGAAACAAGAGCAATAACATCAGTCCCAGGAAAATATGAAAGGATAGTATTTTACAATTTAACTGATACTTGTAACCGCTCCATACATGCTGTAGGATATTTCTTTTGGAATGAATCAAGTATAAATCCTGTGTTTGCCTATTGTTGAATGTGATGTTCAAAAACAATTTAATCTCAAAGCTCCTTGGTTTTTGGTCTTCTATGAAATAGTGATAATAATATCTGATTTATTGGTTGTGGAAGTATTAAACTAATTTACACATTTAAAGTACTTAGCATGGATCCTGGTTTAGAGTCAATGTGTAGAAAAAATCAATGTCTTCTTTTGGTATTCCTTTCCTTTGGTATGAAAGACTTCTTCAAGCCACACTCTATTGTGCAAAAAAAGAGGTAAGCACAAGGAGGAAGGGGAATGCCAGGATCTATTTTAGTGTAACAAACTGGGTTGATGTTATCAACAGCAATAAAACAATGGAGTTTACATTTGGAATAATGTGGTCTACCTTTTCAAATAATGCACAACCATCTATTCCTTCCCAAGATATCCCCACAAAAACACACTTTCCCAGCATTCCTTCCTGGATGAAGCATGCAACACTTTTGATGGTGTTAATACCTTATGAAATCCTGGTGTGGGGTGCATGTGAAACAGGCCCTGGAATCCTTGGGAGGTGGGAGATCCTGTCCATGGAGCACACAGGAAAGGCTCAGAAAACCAAGTCAGAATTCTGGCAGCTCAAGTGGAAAGGGAAAGGGTGGACCTCCAAAAGGCTCAGCTGGTGAATCCTGCACTGAGACTGTTATGGTCCTACAGGGAAATCCTTCCTAGAACCAAAAACACCATATTTATGCATCTTTATGTGAATTTCAAAGATAGTGGGGATTTCATTCCTGAAGAATGAGGCATAAAACCCTTTCAAAATGTTTTGCTTAATTTTTAATCAAGAGATTATCAGAGAACTTTTTGCTGAAATCTGTTGAGGGATATAAAGTAAAAAGTAAGAACTTGGGAGTGAGACAAAGCAAAGTTTGAGTTCTGGGTGTTCTGACTGTGACCTTGCTCAACTCAATTAACCTGTCTGTATTTTGGTTGTTTTCAACAATGATGTGGTATTATGTAGGATAAAACCCTGTTACATTCGATTTGACCTCATTAATTTCTGTTTTTTTTTTTTTTTTTAACTTTGACTGCTGTTTAGCTAAATGTGAGAATTTCAGAGAACGATACTTAAAATGTTTCTTTTCCCATCAATTACTGAGATCAGCTTCCCCACCACTGGCTTCCTGACATCGCTGAAAACACAGTGGATGGATGGTGGCTGGACAAAGATATCCCATTAATACATCATCCAAAATGAAAAGCACCATTATAGGTCCCCGTGTGATGGCCCAAGTGTATTCCTGGAACCCAGAGGAGAAAAATAACTCTGTAGCTAGGGTGGTCAGCAAGCCTTCATGGAAAAGATACTGGAACTAAATGTTGGGAGTCGGGGTGGCAGGACACAGGAAGAGCACCCACCCAAGGTGGTACTGTAAACCCTCTAAAGAGTTGGCACTTCAGTCATAATCTCCCAAGCTCCCTGTGCTCAGCAGAGCATGGATTCAGGTTTCCAATCTCATGGGCCCGAGAATAGGGCAGTACCATACCCATTTTAAACTGAGAAAACCTACTCTTACATGAGCCAAAGTCACACAGCAAGCAAGGCCTAGAGCCAGGACCTCACCAGGCCCACTTACCACAGGTTTCAGTATGACAGACATCTAGTGATGATGGAAGTTGGTGACCTCTGCTCTGTGGTCCCTCAGAACACTGCCCTCGCTTCCTAAGTGAAGTTAACATGCCTTCTCTGTGCCCACCCGGTCTTGTGGAGACATCTATTCCGTAAGCTGCTGCATATATCTGCACATTCCACTTCCTGCCTGTCTCCTCTGTTGAACTGGAAGCCCCTGAAGAATAGAACCGGGCATTATTCACCATTCATAGCTCAGAGTAAAAGCTTAATAAATGTTTATAATAACTGAATGGATGATTGCACAGTGCCCACAGCTTGGCAAGTAAGTCAACTCCTTAATGCTTCAATTTCCTCCCTATAACATAAAGGTGATCATAATACCTACCACACAGAGTTGTTGGGGATGAGTTAAGTATTGGTAAATCACTGTTAGCACAAAGTAAATGCTCTGTAACTATTAACTGTTAATATGGGTACATTTAATTTCCACAATTCCTTTTAAATAGAGCACATTAAATAATGTATCAAAATACTGACTTCACAGAATAGGAGCTATTTCAGAGAGGTTAAATGCCTTATAGACAAACACACAGCAAAGAAGAAGCAGAATCTAAACATGTCCCCAAGGTTCTGAGATAGGATTTGTAAGTCTTTACATTGCAGGTGCACACAAGGTCTTGTTAATTTTCTTCTCCCTATAGTCAGGCTGGACTTCAAGAGAGTGGAGAAAAGCAACAGGGTGGTTAAGTCAATGTGGTCTTAGCATAGCCCAAGTCCCTGGTGTTGCCCGCAAAGCTGCTTCTCTGCCTGGAGTGTTTTGGAATAGTCCACTTGTAGGATCCTTGGGGCCAGTAATACCCACACTTCCCTGTTGATATGAATCACCAGAGTGTCTCGTTTGACAAAACACACTCCAGGATCCTCTGAATCAGACTCTCCACAAGAGAGTGTTTTTAACAGACATGCACGGTGATTTTTATCATCAGGGAAGTTTGTGAAGCTTTGTTTTGAGAGAGGTTGAAAATGGACTTTAAATAATGACAGTGGTACCCTTTCTCCAGAAGGGGCAATTACTGAGTTGCTTTTAACAGGTCTGCTTGCCCAGCCCTTGTTTGTGTTGGTAAACAGAAGGACTCAGTCTCCTTATAACAGCCTGGATGGGTTTGCAGGAACCTCCACGGTGGTGGAGTGGGGCAGGGGGCTAGCATGCTCCTGCCTGACAGGCACTGAATCGTTTTCTCCTGTACATTTCTCCCTACCACTACCACCAGAGAGAGAGAGAGAGAGAGAGAGAGAGAGAGAGAGA
>JAJEJO010000751.1:107425-126244 GCA_020662805.1 Glaucomys volans
AAAAAAAAAATCTGTGCCAAATGAAATCCAAGATTTAAGAAGCAAAGGTAATTTGTAAAGAGGATTAGAATGGCTACTGAGATTTTAATATGATGATCTGAAATTTTATACATATCCACTCATTAATAAGAGGAATGAAGAAGAATACTGCCAAGGTTCAGTCCATCGTGTCATGGTTGAACATGTGATACATGTCATGTTGAATTCTAAACATGTTCAGGATATTCTGTTGGGTATTGACTAAGGTGGTGAGATGGTGCATGGTGAACATGGAAGGAAGAGTCCTTCAGTAAGCCTCCATTCCACTAAGGGACTAATGACCAAACAAGTCAGAAGGAAGCAAATGCCAGACACAGACATAAGCACTGACCTGTAGAGACTAGGTAGAGTGGTTCATTCTGAAAAGGGGACTGGGGAAGTCTTCATGGGGAAAGAACAATAATATGGTACCTAGAAATGGGGGAAGAATTTCTCAAATTGGAGAATGAGGGAAGAGGATTCCAAGCTGAGCAAAGAGCTTGAACTATGTCTCCAAGCCCTGAATGTGGGTGGTTTGCATAGGTAAGAGAAAGGAACCAGGTGTGGCTTGTAGCACATGTGTCTCAGATTTTTAAATGGGAGATGTGACTGGAGAGTTCACTTTGGTTTCAACACTGGAAGAATACAGTTATTCCCTAATTGGAGATAAGCCATCAGTTCCAAGTCTTTAACTCTAGGAAAACAAATGGGAGTTTTAGGTAGGTCAACAAAGGAGGAGGTAAAGATGAGATGAGAGGTTGGAAGCAGTAATACTAGCTATGCTTCATAGCAATTCAGATGAAAGAAGAGAAAGACAAAAATCCATAGAATTTCCTTGGCAATAAAATGCTTAGAGCAAATTGTCAATTTCCAGTTTATCCAGAAATTCTTGTTTAATATGATATCTGTGGCCTGCAGCTGTTCTAAACAGCATAATTGTATTTTATTTCAGGGCAATGTTGTTTGGCTTTAAATATCTTTCTTATGAGAAAAGAAAGAAATTTGGAGCACACAGAGTTTGTAGTTCTAGATATAGTAGCTCCGTTTGTGAGAGGGACTTGAAAATTCTGATGTATTTATCTGACATCTTGCAAGATTTTTAGTTATTTTGAATCCTTTATTTTGGAAATTTTTACCCATTAAACAAAGCATAGAGAAGAGAGAAATGACCTGCCATATATACCTCAACCAGCTTCAGTAGTTACCAGTATTCTGCCATATGTTCTTCAGCAAGGGCTAGCATTTAATAAATTTTCTTGATTGTCTACAATATGGAGAGTCAGTGCCCTCAAGAAACTCTCAATTGTATAGAGAGAAAGGGATGCAAACAAAATAAAATGTACTGTATCATGTTAAGTATATAAATACAAGAAACTCCAAGAAGAATGTAAAGTGGTTTTGACTAAGTGGAAGTGATAGAAATGATCAGAGATGACTTCATGATGGAGGTGAACTCTGAGCTGGGCTTTTATTGATGAAGAGGAGTTTATGAAATTAATATGCAAGAAAGATGCTGATGCAAGTATTATACATAAAGCACTGGGTGAGGTAACACCATGCCCAAACACAGGAAAGTGCTATACCATTTGGGGTTCCTAGAAGAACAACAAAAAGTGTGAGAGGAGTTGACACAGTTCTATTCCTTCCCCTTGATTATAATCATCCTTGCTGTTTTTCACAGTGCTTGGTATGTAGAAGATACTAAAAGCTAATTATGGAATGAATGTCATTTGCTTTCATACAGTAACAGTGTAATCACAGACCTCTGGGGCCACTTTCAAGTGTCCATGGTAGCCTAAAATCTGTTGGTTAGTTGATTAAGATTCTTATGACTTATTTTTCTGATAGTGAGATTTCACATGAAAATCCATCTACAAGGTGAAGATACCCACATACTGAAAGCATATGGAGTCATTGTTTATTAGAACCCCAGGGCCCTGGGAAATAACTTCAATTGAAACCACCAGCTGTGAGTTGCAGAAGCCCAGCTTAGATGGGCTTTGGTTTGGCTGGGAAAGTAGCCCATTTGATTCTGTAACTGGAAGAAAATCTTAGATTTATAGCTGAAATTTTGCAAATGTGTAGAAGCACCTACTGTGTGGAGGCAAATAGAAATAATCAGGGTTCTTTCCTGTCTTTAAGAAGTTTTCAAATTGGTTGAATGTCAATCAGCTCACGAATAACTAATCTAAGGTGGAAAGGCAGCTGTGTAGGGAAGCAAAGGCCTTAGGAAAGTAAAAGAGGAGAGCTGTCCTGACCAGGAGGAAGATTTCTAGGAAGGCCAATAAAGATGGTGAAGATGGTGATTTCAGATCTCTAGAGTTGGAAGATCAAAGACTGGCAGGTAGATCCCAGAAGCTAAAAATGGACATCTGAACTATGTTCTAAAAGGAAAGACATTTTTCTAAAATCATTTTTTGTAATCAGATCAGCACTAAGAAATTCACTAATTCATTTAAAATACCAAATGTCTCCCCTGCACCTGGCAAAGTGCTTGGTACCCATTTGGCTTGGAACTTTTATTTTTCACTTTTGCTTATTTTGGGAACACTTTCCACTCTCCCCATCTGGGAGAGGGGAGCTGCCATCTTTACTGGGGGAGAGGGGGACCCAGGGAGGAAGAAGGAGCTCCTACTTCCTAATGCCCTCCCAGCAGAAGTCATCAGGAAAACACCTGTGGTTGAATAATCAAATTTATTACTCATTCAGTTATCTTACTCTTATCTACAAGCAGTGAAGATGAGACAGAAGCTAAAGCTGTACTTCATCAAGAAACAAGTTACTTGCACTAGTTAGGATAAAGGAATTTTCATTTTTGTGGATTAAAGTTCATGTTCTTAACCTCTGTTCTGACATGCTGCAGGGTGGTATTGTTTTTCTCTTGATCAGTTGTGGACACAGAGTGATGTTTTCTGAAGGTGGCATTCTGTGGCAAGGTTTATATTCAACAAGAGATGGTGGAGAACTTGCTAGTAAACTAGGACATTTCCTAGATGCCAAGGGCATCTTTTCTCCTTCTTGGATGTAGTGATGAAGACAGCAGCGTACTGATGTATGGTGAGGAGGGAAGAGTGTAGGCTATGTCGGAGACATACCTGAGTTTAAACCTTACTTCAGTCATTCAAACAAGTTACTCAATCAGTTCCCTTTCTGTAAAATGGGGTTAATATTCCCAACCTTTCAAGATTGCTATAGGGAATACAGAAACATAGGGGAAATATCTAGCTCTGTGTCTCACCCACAAATAACAACCCATGGATAGCTCTCTTGTAATTATGTTGGGATGACAGGTGTCATATTCTGATTTTTTGAGTTAATGGGTCTCAAACTTCAGGATGCATCAATTAGATGACCTGTTAGGAAAGAGACTACTGAGCCTCATCCTTAGTTTCTGATCCAGTAGATATTTAGTGGGGGCTTGAGAATTTGCATTTCTAATGACTTTGTAGGCTGATGCTGCTGTCCAGGGCCCACACTTTGAGAATCATTGAATCATTAAATCTGAAACAAGCCAAGTCCATAATGTCTGCGACAAATTCTTCACTGAATATTCAGTAGCTGTTGAACTTTATTCCAGAACACTCACTGGTCATTAGCTTTTTGTCTATTAAATATTTTAGACTTTCTGGGTCATGCAGTCTGTCATAACTACTCAACTCTCATACACAAAAGCAGCCGTAGACAATATATAAACAAATGGGCGTGGCCCTGTTCTACTCAAGGTTTGTGGATGCTCAAATTTCAGTGTCATACAAATTTCATTTGTCAAAAAATATTACTTTTGTTCAATTTTTTTCTTTTTTACTATTATTTTTAAATGTCAAACAATACTTAGCTAACAGATGATACAACAGTAAATGACAGACTAGATTTGATCCACTGTTGAATTTGGCCAACCCTTGATTTATTGTTGACAATATAAGAACCATTGGGAAGTTGAGAAGGGGTCTCACATTTATGAGCATTTGCTTTTTGGAAACTTATTTAGATTTTCTGAGCCTTGGGACTCATTGAATAGGGGGTGGTCTAGTTTCCCTCTTTAGATTAATGGAAGTATCTGCTAATTTAGCAGATATTTCAATTGGAATTTGCTTGCTTATCCAACAAAATGTCTTCCCTTCTTTTACTTCCATGTTTTTAGACCAACTTAAAGGATTGTTATAGAAATTAAGCAATTACATGATTTTTTCAGATGAGTCAATGCTGGGGACAGGCAGTTTGAGTTGCCCTGTCCTATTGATTTTCATTCTAGATTTCAGGGATGGAGGCAAGGTGACATAGTTTTTTTTCACTGAATTTATAAACTCATCCAGTGTATTTGCTAAAGACAAATTCAACTTCTCAAATTAAACATATCTGTAGAAAGTTGAATTATATTGAGTATTTCGAGTATAATATAAGTATGTAGAATCAACAGACATCTTTAAAAAATAAATTGCCCTATATCTGAACTTTCTTGAAAACGAAAGATATATAAGTAATGGGTAAGAGGATGTTGTTTGAAAGTACACAGATTGGAATCAGTTTATAGAACTGCCTTTTACTGAATGCATGATCTTGGGCAAGGTATAGATACACCTGAATCTTAGTTTTCTCATGCATAATGTGGGGAGAATAATAGTAACTATCCCATAGCATTATTGTGAGAATATAATTAAACAATATTTGTTAAAGCAGCTGACACAAAGAGCTCAATAAATATTGGATATTGTAGTGTGAGCATCACTGCCTTTTTTCTTCATATCCATCAAACCTATTCTTAAACACAATCACTCATTCAGTCATCATGAAAAAAAAAATGTTTTCAACTGAGATCGGTATACCAGGCTCTGTGCTAGTCATTGAAAACTTAAAAACATAATTTTGACTAAGAGGTTTTCATATGTAAGTGAATATACAAAAAAAAAATGGCTTTATTTGGTGGTCCTGGCCTCACAACTCTGCAGAGATTAGAGAGATTAAAGGACAGACTGACAAGTTCTATTTAGAAGCTGGGAAGCTTCTGATAAAAGGCCCACAGAGGTGATCATTCGCTGAATTTAAGTGACACTTGGAGCACTCAGCATCGTGCTCCTTGAGAACTCTGACAATTGATGAAATCTACTTTACCGTTTCTATGCATCAGCTTTATAGTGACTCCAGTTTCTGGGTCCTACCTTACGTTATTTGTTTTTCCCAAAATGCCTTTCCTGCATGAATGCCACCCTTCTTTCTCCACTTAGTTCAAGTCAAAACTCACCCTCTCTGTAATACCCTCTCTTCACCCTAATCTGAATTCAGTTAATCCTGATTTATATTGTAAAGCAGATACAACACTGGATAGTAATGAGCCTTGATATGCTGTCTTTCACATCATTTGTGTTCATTAATTTCTTCTGAGCTAGAAAGAAGAAAAGTTCAACCTCAGCTGAGTAGAATCTTCCCAGGTTCCAGATTGTTCATTTAAACCAACATATCTGTTTTATCTCAATCCCATCTGCATTCCACTTCTCTTCCAATCTAAGCTCCTATTCTCACAAGAGAAATCTGAAACTTGAGGTGTGAGCTCACGTTAGAGATCTTCCACATCACCCACAAAATAAAATACCATTGTCTTTAGATATCATGGAAAAGATCAGGGTCAGAGCAGTGCCTACATATCAGAACCATCTCTGGTCATTCATCCCTTTGCCTCCTCTGCCCATTTCATGTTCCATCAACACTGCAATTAACGTGCTGAGCCTCTCATGTGGTCTCCAGCTGCCATACTCTCAAATACGTTCTTTTTTCCAGAATGTCCTCCCCTTCTTGTAGTTCTGGGCAAGCTTTTTCACCCTTCAACTCAGTTCATTATCTTCTTCCTCTGGATAGGATTTCTTGATTCTTCAGGCAGAAAAAGATACTGTGGCCTGGGTTTTTCTATGCTTCTCCCCACCCTTCCTCTGCCCATGTTTTTGGTTCATGTCTGTCAAATTCCTCATTGCTTCCTAAATGCTCCATGCTGTTTCATGCTTCATGCCTTTACTTGTGCCCTTTCCCTCCTTTTGGAACACAGTTCCCACTGGGCTTCACCTGATTAACTCCTTCTTATCCTTTAAGCTCAGGTCAGTAGTCATCTGTTCCAGAAAGCCACCCTTGAACTACCTCATTGGATTAAGTGCTCATTTCTTGTTATCCCAAAGCACTCTACCTTGGCACTTCAAACTACATTAAACTCTTGATTTCTAAATTTCAAGCACCACATAGGCAGAGCTCTGCATAGGCAGAGCACTTATCTCTGCATCCTAGTGCCTTGTGGGAGTGAGTCGATGGATGGGTAGATAACAGACAAGTTTATTCAAAGGTTCTGGTGAGAAACAGTTTTCATAACAGTCTTGAATTAATATAATTTGTGAACAGCTCTTTTAGGCCGACCTTTTAACCTTGCCACTATTGACATTTGGGGCTAGATACTTCTTGTGGTGCTGTCCTCTGTACCCACAAGGATGTTTGGCAGCACCCTGACTGCCATATCAACACAATGCCAGTAATTACTTTCCTAGAGTTACAGCAACCAAAATTGTCTCCAAGCACTGCTAAATGTCCAGGGAGTGAAAATAGGCAAAATCTGCCCCACATTAAGGACTGTAGGGTAAGTCTTTTTATATGCATATTTTCATAAATTGTAAAACTGACTTTAAGTTTGAAAACATCACAGCTTTGAAAATTATTGAAATATAAACTGATTGTCAGGAAAGTCATGCTCTTCCATTGTAAGAGCAATAAATGGTTATTAAGGACAGTTTATAAATATAAAAGGAATTTGACAGAAATACCCACAGTCCCTCAGTGCAAAAAAATCACCACTTATAATATTTCATGTATTTGCTTTCAGTTTTTACTATATCTGGATATTCTTTTTTAAACTTAATAGTGGTGTTGGTATTACTAAATTTTAGATAACTTTAAAATTCAGTATAAGACATAAATAGTTTGATATTGGATTATAGATCCTTCATAAATATTTAATATCTATCTTGTATTTTATAAGTATGTGTGTTGTAGCTGTTATTCGATTAATGTAAGTTATTTCTGTTTTTCTCAGTGTTTGAAAACTTCTCTAATAAAATCTTTGAATATGAAGTTGCTTAGATATTTAGAATTATGTTTGTATGATAAGGTCTTAAAAGAAGAAATAACAGGACAACAGAGTTAACTATTTTCTAGTCCCTTGACATATACATAAAGCCCATCTGCTTTTTAGAGGGGTCCCACAAAGTTACCCATCCAATTGTGAGGAGAGTTCCTAATGGTTTGAGCCCACTGTACTGTCAACAGAGAGATTAGGAGACACTGTCAATGCTGTTAATTAGGGGACACTTTAAAGATGAGTATTTAAGAAAATGTTGGCAAGCTCATGTTAATATTCATAGGAAAGACCAAGAAACTGTGTCTTAGAGCTGGACTGTGAATGCCTTTTAGACCAATATTAGGAATTTAACTTCTTCAGGTAATTAAGAAACTCCCAATACAACTTGAGGATGCTCTACCAGTTCTGTGATTTTTCACAATGTACTTCTTCATGAAAAGAACTCACCTTTTATTCACCTTCACACACCTCTCAACATCAAGTCTGGCACTAAGTAGACATTAGGTTATTTATTTTTGAAAAATGGCAAGTGTTTGTGAAGTAATTTAGGGGTCTATATGTATTTAGGAGAATTGACATCTATAAAATTATAGCTATTCATATTCACATAAATACTTCCTAAGTCTTATTATTAGGTGCATTTTACTTGGATGACTATATTGCAGGGAGGGAAAGTAATATTTCATTTTAGAGGTGTCCCCAGGTTCTGCTCAAGTAAAAGTGTAGGGTGACATCCTGTTCATGTGACAAAGCCTGGAGCCAAGAATCAGAGATGTTTTGAGTAGGCAGATCTGAAATCCCATCCAGAATCCCCCAGGCTGCAGGCGATGTGAAAGTAATGAGCTACCCAGAATCCCTATGAGAACAAATGAAAGAGTTTGCTGTAGGTGCAGAACGACCAAGTGTAAGAAACACTGAGCTTTGAAGACAGACAGATAGGTCAGATCTTGCCTCTGAAACATGCTGTCTGTGTGCCCCAGCAAATCACCAGACCTCTCTGAACCATCATGATGATCATTGCAATGCTCATTTCATAGAAGTATGTGGAGACCAAGAATAATTTGAGTCAAATCATACACCTAGTACTCCTTATAAGGCAAGTAGTCACTAAACATTAGTGCTTAGTATTGTAACTCAAAATTTTAAATTATTGCTTCAGTGTCCCTTCTCCTTACATAACTAATGGTAAAAAGAATTATAAATATTATGAAGAGTCACCAAAAACATAATCTTCTTTATGCTGATTCTGAGTATTTTCTGTTGTAATTCCTATCAGGCTCCATTTTGCCACACATCACGAAGTCCATAGGTATTTTCTCTGTCCACTTTCATAGGTGAGGAAAACTGTTCAAAGAGGATAAGTCACTGGTCTAATTTATGAGCAACTGAATAGCAGAGGTGGTATCAAAGCCTTTCAAAGCTTGAGTTTGAAATTTTTATTTCTACCCTGAACTTCCTTATAATGTTTTTTTGTGTGTGTGTGTCTCTAAGGTAGGTGAAGACACACTAAGTTATCAGGATAGCACATTGGGGTCAAATACTTTCTCAGACTTTACATTCCATTTGGATAGAACTAAAGATATAAGTGGCTTTATATGTCAGCAGATGCATGGTTATTAATGACTCAGTCACAGAAATTCTCTAATGAATAAACAGGAGAATATTGAAGACTTAGCAGCAGTGAAGTAAATTGATGATGTGATTCAAAATTTAAACAAATTGCAAAGGAAAATGGTTAATGGTAAAATAATTAGAAGACTGAGGCACCTGAATGAATACTGAAATTCCACATCTGTCTTCACAATTTTCATCAATTCCTAAATATCACGAGTGCATTGAAGGTGAAACTGGCAGTCTTCTAAGCATCACTTGAGTGAAGTCAAAATTAACTCCTTCCTGTTACTTCAAATGTTGCAGCAAACCCAGAGGAATCAGCCAGATACATTCCTTCATGACCAAAGCCATTATATAGTTACAGCTCTACTTGAAAATGTGCCTCACTAAAAATCTGCACAGACAAAATTTCAGACTAAAAGTTTAATGCTTGAAATAGTAAGATAGACTCTGTATTGTTATGTATCTCTGCTACAATAGGTCCATGATAACTCAATATATTATATAGTTTAATGTTTTCTGGAATTTATTCAAGGAGAAATGTGAAATCAGCAAAGAAATTCTATAAATATATTCTATTAATGAGTCTATAAATTACTATAGTTGTAAAAATCTTTGTAAATTTCAGGGTTGATATGCCTAGCTAATATTTTTCAAATATACAAATTTTATAATAATAGGGACTCTTCTTGCCAGTGACTAAGATGAGTGGAGAATTTTCCCATGAACATAAAACTCCTCACACTGCCACACTCTAGAGTGCTTGAATGTGTTTATTTTTAAGGAACAATTTAAGTCTTGGAGTTATTATTTATAGAAAGTCAGCCAGTCTTTCAATAGAAATTTAAGATCAGGCTGGGAGTAAGGGAAATTACTTTTTTTCAGTTATAGGAGTAGCTGGAGACTTTATACCATGGCAGCTACACCACAAGTTACCTCCTTAGAAAACCCATTCATTTCATTGCAAATCGTGTCAGTGGTGGGATTTCTGTAGGTGTTCATGTTCTTTATTCTGGGACTTGGCCTATGTGTTGCATCATCAGCCACAGAGGACGGCTGGTATACCAAACATGAGGTGGACTCTGAGATACCAAAGTGTTTTGGACTGAAGTCAATCTCACATATAAGCAGAAATATAGGATTGGAATTGAGCAACTCCCTATCTTTCCTGTCCTTTCCTTCTTATTGAGCCTTCTAACTATGAATGAGGTCTATCTTCATCTTTAACTAACTGAGGAAGAATCCCAAGCAGAATGTTGAAAGTCAAACTTAACCTCACTCTTATGGCCTTCTCTCTACCTCCTCTTTGGTTATATGGAATTATTTAAATCTTGTCTTGAAAAAAAGTAAACAAGGGATTTCCCCTTTCTCTTGAATCTGTATACTATAAAGGACTATTTATTTAGTGTGCCTCCTAATTAAAATAATCTCAACATTTTCTAACATAATAACAAAGAAGTCTTACTGAGTGAAAATTAGGGTACTTGAAATTGCACTTGGTCCTGTCCTATTTCATCATGACTTTCTCCATGTTAGTTCTCTTTTTCTTTCAGTGGCTAAGAAACTGGTATTTTCAGTAAATGAAAGATATTGATTGCCATGGTAGCAGCTAAGTAGTTTAAGTATAGTAAATATTCACAACACTGGTGCTGGAGGAAAATAAATGTAGTGAGCATCAAACCAGCTTAACAAGAGTCTCAGGATGATTTTTTTAACAGGAGCTTAACCTTGAGTATCTGGGGGAAATCATCAGGAAAAGAGATGAAGCCCAGAGCACTCAGTTAATTATTGAAAAAAAATCTTGCTGAACTCTCTCTGAAAGTTGTCAGAGCAGCTTTGCACTGTAATGAGTATATACATTATGATCATAAAGAATGATGATATCGGAATGATCAAATATTCGAGCTACATATTTTAACTGTGATGAAGGTATGCTTTTCCTTCATGTCAAAATCTAATTTTCACTCCTGTCATTAGGTTTGAATTGTTCCACCATTCAGAGGATGTTCAGTCCTGGACAAATTATTTCATTTTTCTAAAACTCCAGCTTCTTTAATCTGAAATTGCAACAGGTCTTCATTGTGCTTTTATAATTGATAATGACTGAGGACTTCCACAGAAAAGTATATAAAACACTCATGGGCCCTGACATATTAATAAAGCCCATTAAGTAGAAAATCTTTTGTAGTTAAAAAGCCATATTTCACTGCATAATTGTCATCACCTCATTAATATGCATGAGTATCCCATGCATCCTAATCGTACACCAAAGACAGTTTAGAGATAAATGACTTTTAAGTAATACCAGCACAATGTCTTTTTTTACAAAAGTTTCACATAATGGTCTTATCACGCTTTTTGCAAAAAACTTGACATAAAATTTGTGACAATGAGGTGGTGAAATATGGTAAGACATATTCAACTTTTCATACTAAGTATAAAAGATTGAAAAGTTGGCCTATAATCCCAGCAACTTGGTAGGTTGAGGTACGAATATCACAAGTTCGAGGCCAACCTCAGCAATTTAGCGAGGCCCTAAGCAACTTAGGTTGAAAAGTTGGTATGATGGTTTCGATGTGAGATATCCCAAGAAAAGCTCCCTTATTAATGCAGGAATATTCAGGGTAAATTATTAGATTATGAGAGCTGTGACCTAATTGTTCGTTTAATTCATTCAATGGGGTAATAATTTGAAATGATACTGTACTGGGTGTTGACTGGGAATGACTGGAGGAAGTAGGTCACTGGGGGCTTATCTTTGGAGTTTATATTTTGTCCCTGGAGCTTCCTCCTCCCTGCTACCCAGCTGCCAAGAGCTGAGCATCGTTCCTCCACCATACCCATCCACCAAAATGTTCTGCCTTATTCAGTCCCAGACCAATGGAGATGGCAGGCCATGGACTGAACCTCTGAAACCGTGAGCTCAAAACAAACTTTTCCTCCTTCAAGTTGTTCTGGTCAGGTATCTCAGTCACAGTGACAAAAAGCTAATACAGTAGGTTATAGACAGTCAATAAATATGTTTTAATAGAGATTCTTGAAAACCACATTCTGCCATATCACTGTGGAGAGATCGGTATGTCCCTTTGTTTACCTTGAGGACACAGAACAAGGCTTCCTGAGCTGCTTACCAAGGGCAGAGAATCACCATGCCCTCTGATCCAGCACTCCTACCACTCTTGCCCAATTCTGGCCACACATTCTCTCCTCTGGAATTGCCAACCTGCTTTCCTGCATCCATCTGGGTTCAGGCTATCTTTGAAATTAAGTCCTATGCTACATTATTTCTTTAAATTCCTTTCTTATTATGAATTTTGCCACATCAAATCCATTCTCCTATTTTCTTTTTATTCTATTTACAATGTTCAGTTGTATTACTTCTCTTGTGTAAAAGCATCTTGGACACAGATTGCATGGACTAACGGTGTTTATCCTGCTGTTATGTATTGCTCATAGGACACCTTTCATAGAGTGTGTGGGATTTCATCAATAAATCATTGCTGAATCTCAAGAAATACAGAGAGCAGACACAATTTCCTGAGTGAAATGAATCAAATTCCTGGATAATAGAACTAATAATTCATAAGATAAATGATAATTCATAATAGCATATTATTTGTAAGTCACCATATATGCTCCCATTTCATCTTTGCCACAATTTTGGCAGAAGAGAGACATTTTTATATCCATTTACCGGCAAATAAAGTGAAGGATTGCGGAATTAAATGATTTCCCAATACTATTCTGTCAAAATAGTCTAACTAGAGTTTTATACCTTAGTATAACTTTGAATCAAAAGGATGAAAGTTGAGTTTAACAACACTTTAGAGATTTTTAGAGATTTAGAGACTTAAATGTTCAAAGGCTGAAGTTGTAAGTTATACATCATGTTATCACTATGAATTTTTCTTACATATTTTTAAATGTTGTACCATGTAATTTGGACAGTGTACATTCTTATATTTTGCTATTTATTTTAATATGAACAAAATGATAAAATTAATAAAACTTTACCTTTGTTTTTATATGAAATGGGTCAAATGAAAACAACTTGTTGGTTTCAATGTTTGGATCAACGACCAATATTGATGTCTGCATGCACATCCAACAACAGCCTTTGTTTTGAGTACCAGGGTCTTTTGGAGAGATCCCAATAATGGCATCACCTATTCCTTCACCTGGTTCTGAACAAATTAAGTGTAAGAGCCACAGGGACCTGTTGGTTGGATGCAGCCTTGACTGACTTGGCCTCAGTCAAGTGATTCCAGCAGGGTGGAAGGATGGTGCTGCTTCAGGGAGGCATAGGCTTAGAGGCTCCGCAGAGTATTCTCTGCCCACCAGCAGTTTGTTCCCACAAGCACAGAAAGGAGAAATCCAGCAGAGAGTTATCCTTCCTAAATCTGGATAAGTTATTCCTGCTCAAGGACAGAGGAAGTTGGAATCCAGTGATGCCAGAGTGGTTTCAGGATGATATGTTCTTATGGAAACCTTAGGCAGGGTGCCTTTGCTTATCTCTCACCTATTAATAATCGCCAATAGAAAGGACTGGTGTGTGAGTTAAACTACATGTGCTGTTACTTATGAAGTCACTTCTAATGGAAATGAGTGAAGATCGGCACAGGTTGTGTGTACACTACATTAATTTTTTTTTTATATCAAAGTAGATTTCTTTGTTTGCTTATTTTCAGTGCTTTCCAGGAATCACTGGTTTTTTGTTCAGGGATCCTGGGACCAGAATCCCCTGGAGATTCTCTTGTTCTTTCACATGCACATCTTGGAACTAAATACAGGACCTTTGTAGTTTTATCCTGCATAAACACCCAGGTGATTGTTTATGAGACACCAATAGAAATGCAAATTTTCTGTATCAATTTCCCCTTTTTTGTGTGCTCTGGGTATGTTCCAAGTGTACACTCTTGGTTCATTTTCAGTAGTAGTTGAATTGGTTGCCTTTGCTGAGTGTGGGGCTCTTTCATTTTTCACTGGAGATCAGTGTATTCATTTCCCAAAACCGTAAGCATCCTTTAAACCCTCAGAATTTGGACCTTTAGGCACAAAGAAGATTTTGCTTGATCTGTGGGAGGATATACAGGGGGAGGTTTAATAAAGCTGGATAACTTTTTAGCTTAGACTTTCTTTTTATTTGATCAACCAGTTTTTTATTTTTTATTTTAATTTTAATTTTTTAGTACTGGGAATTGAACCAGAGGCCTTGTGTGTGCTAGGCAAGCACTCTACCACTGAGCCCTATCCCCAGCCCCAACCATATTTTTTTAAACATTCCCTTTTTTATCAGGTAAACTCAAACAAAAAACTAAATTGTTAATGCATGTTTTGTGATTTGCCTTATTATCATTTAAGTATTAAATATAAATTTAAGTTTGACTGAATTATTCAGTTCTATTTAACTTCTTCTCTGGACTTTTTTAATCTGAGGAATTCATATCTAATTATGCAGTTTAAAAGCAATAGAAAGTATCCCTTATTATTAAAAAATTCATTAAATAGGCAAATGTTTATAAACATCCATTGTCTGTGAAATAGGCCTCACTGAAGACCAAAATGTACCTTGAAACTACAAAAACTCTTCAATATATGTGCTTCATGAGCATGAGCAAGTCTCCAAAGTCTCAGGGGACCTTCTTAATTCTCCTATATAAAATTACATGTCTCTCCCTTTCTTTCCAGTACAAACTGGGCCCGTTAATTTTCATTTGCCTCTATAATATGTCATTATCTTCTAGATTTCATTATGTTTTATATTGCTTATGTGTTTGATTTGGGGTGGTACACTGATGGACCCCCAGAACATAAATAAGACCCAAAGGTGATAAGTGCTCAATTCCAGTTGATGAAATGAATACATTTAGGTCAGAGATCCAGTGGTTTGTAGCCCTTGCTAAATGGGATTCTTCTCAGGATGAAGAAACCTTCTTGCAAAGCACTCCCTTCCCTGCATATATATGTGTGTGTCCCCCCGCCCCGTGCTATGGTGAAATATTTCCTGGGCACTCACTGTCATACTGCACACACAGGTAGCAGAGCAGGAATTATAGCCATGAGTCCATAATCAGAACACAGGAGGGGCCGACAAATGTGATTTTCAGCAAATGTGAAGAGGTAGATTATTGCTTCCAGACTATGCCTAATTTTGTCAAAGTATTTTAATACCAAACTGTATTTAATACAAACCTGGCTAACCCTCTCCATCTCCACTGGCCTGAATCACTTAAAAAAATTCTGTGTGGTATATATGCTTCCAACTACTCTTGATTCCTTAAAAAATGTTTCAGGAAAATAAGTAGAAACCTAATGAGGAAACTGACGGGGTGTAAGGAGAGCCCTCGCTCAGTTCTCGAACACAAGACTCTCATCATCCATGCTCCTAGCTTCATCCTGTCTGAAGAACTAGCCAAAAAACATGCAAAAAGTGCTAAAAGGAAGCACTTTACAAGTGTTTATTTGTAGTGGGATTTTTTTTCTGTGTTTTTATGCAGAAACACAGTGTGACTGTCTGCTCTGTGCCTGACATTAGGTCATATTGCAGTGATATTAAAAATAATGATAGCAAACACTTACCTGAGCCAGGTGTTTCTCAAGGCACATTGTATTTCCCATCTCATTTAATCCCTGCAATAATTCAGTGAGGAGGTATCCCCATTTTTCTCATTTCACTGGCTTGAACAGCTGTGAAATCAGAGCTTGAATCGAGGTAGTCTCCTTTCAGAGTTGATTTTTAACAATCATGTACCAACTCCATTAATGATATGGTTTCCATAATAAAGGCCTCAAGGTGGAAACAGAGATATACCATCAGAAATATAAAATGTCATGAAAGTGATGGGGGGGATGGGGGGGTATGAAAGATAGCAGAATGAGACAGATATCATTACTCTATGTACACATATGATTACATCAATGGTGTGAATCTACATCATGTAAAACCATAGAAACAAAAAGTTGTACCCTATTTGTGTACAATGAATCAAAATGCAGTCTGTAAAAAGAAAAAAAGACAAAATACATAATTGCATTTATTGGATCTAGGGAAAGTTTAGAGACAGGTTCTTGCCAAGTTGCTGAGGTTGGCTTTGAACTCACAATCCTCCTGCCTCAGCCTCCTGGAGAAATTTAACACAGACAAGAGAAGGAAAATTTAAATAACCATTATTATTTAAGAATTAGATTATACTAGTTTTCAGTAATTGTCCTACATACTTTTTTTAATTTTAATTTTTTAATTTTTGCAAACTTTATTTTGATTCATTATATACAAATGGGGTACAACTTTTCATTTCTATGGTTGTGCATGATGTACATTCATACCATTACCATTCATGTAAGTCATCCCACTTCTTGGTTTATACCCAAGGGACTTAAAATCAGCATGCTACAGTAACGCAGCCACATCAGTATTTGTAGCAGCTCAATTCACAATAGCTACACTGTGGAACCAACCTAGATGCCCTTCAACAGATAAATGGATAAAGAAGCTGTGGTATATATACATACTCTTTCTTATAGATATAATTTCAGAATTTTGGAACCAAATTTTTGCCCATATTCATTTGTAAATAATGTAGGTCACTGAAACCATATCAAATTAAATGCTGTCTGAGTGCATGACTTTATGTTACACACTGGCAACTGGAATAATAGAAGACAGTAAATACATGCTTCTAAGCACAATTATTTCCAAAAACATTCTTTTTGGGGGACTATTTCTGGCCAGGGATCAAAAGTCAAACCACTTCATCTGTTTGGCCCTGTGAGTATGTTCTGATGCAACTCTTGGATAATGGTCTTGGTACATAAGAAAAATAGCTATTTCCAACCTTCCATCTCTTTATAATGTGACCAAGTAAACTCTCTACAGCAGGTAGCATAATTTGAAACCTTTCTACCAGGCCAAAAGTCATCATTTAGAGATTTGTGTCCACCTACTGATTTCAACATGTTCCATGATGGCTGGATTTTAATTCTGCTTGGCATCCTGCATCTGTGAAGAATTAGCCCTCAGCATTATACCCACAACGACAGTTTTTTCATAGACTGTGCATGTCTATCAGTGAATTCCCTGGTAAGAGATTTTCTTCCACTGCTGGTATTCATGCTGGTGGAAATCAGCACCCCTTCCAGACTCTGTTTGATATCAAAGACACGAAGCAGGGCTATTTTTAGCTTCCTATCAGTTACAGATATTTGCTAATTTATCGTAGATCACTATAGAGGTGAGATGTCTCCCAAGAAGTAGAGTTTTATTGAAATAGGTTTGTCATGCTACTGCTTATCTCTGCAAAATAAGTGGCACTTGGGAAACCAAAAATCTTCATTTCCCTCTTGATTTAGTTGAAAGTTTTTCTAAGCCTATGAGAGGTATACTGAACCCTGCCTGAAGGGAAGCCACACTTCCTGTGTGCCTCTTCATCAATTTTTATTATACAGTAAAATGAAAAGAAGTCTGTACTTATTCCATCCTCCAGGGGAATCCATAACTTTCCTGGCTTACTCAACAGAATTAAGTTGTTAGAATGTACTCTAAGGATTTCTATAACCCTTTGACTTTAGAGCAAGTCTTCCTTTCCAACTTTCATTTCCCTATTAACTATCCTATTTTCTAGCTAAGAATGAGCACATGATAGGTTTGTATAAGTTGCACTGGATTTATTTTCTTCCAAGGCAGAAGTTCACTGGCCATTAGGAACTCTACTACCATATCCCTGGGCCAAAAATGTGAATCTCCTCTGCCCAGTGAATATTACATGGGTCCTCCCTACAATATTTTCCTTAGAAGACTTCCCAAAATTCTTACAGAGAAAGTTTACTAAGGAAACCAGAAGACCAGTTAGTAGCATTTGTGTGAAAAAAAAAAAAATGTACAGAGGTAATTGCCTGGCTCAAAGATCTAATTCCTGATTTTCTCAGAAGATGGAGTGGAGACCCAAGAAGGGCACTACCCAACTTCCTGCCTTCTCTCCTTCTGCCCTTTCAAACCACACTTGTGAAGTGATTATAGGCCAGAGAGGGAAAACCTTGAGAAGAGCCAGCAATATCTCCAATAACATATGCAAATTAAACTATTACTTTTAGATAGTTCTGTATTTCTTTAGTTTTGGGGATTAAATTAGAATTATGAATGTTCTTAATATCCAGTATAATTGGTGCACTTATAATAACCATAATAGCCCCCCAGAGGGTGTCCACATGCATCACCTTGTTGATTGCTTCCATAACTCTTCACAGCAGGAAAGGGACGGACCATATCTGAAGGTCATGAGCACTGAGATACATGTGTATAAACAGCTTATTCCAGGCTGTGCAGCTGGTTTGTAAGGAGGCTAAAGGTCAGCAGCAGGACCTGGGCTTTCAAGTCGAGCAAATCTGGAAGCAAATAGTTTTCCTCTCTGCCACATACTAGATATGAGATCTTCAGTTTAATTCTTCATCAACCACTTACAAGCTGTGTCTTGGACCCTCTACTTAACCTCATTGAACTTCAGTTTCCTCATCGGCAAAATGGGTCAATACATTACAGAGTTAATAAGAGAATTGATAACAAGCATAATGTGTCTGACACAAGCACCCATTGCTCATAGGAGCCATTCAGTAAACAGTATGAACATAAGTATAAATCAGAAGGGCATCAGGGCAAAATCTAGAGCACCTACTTTCAAGAAGATCACTATGGTATAGAAGACAAATGTGGAATTTGAAGGAAGAAAACCTAAGATTCAGTACTTAGTCTTTTATTCCCCTAAAGTATTATCTTTTAGGGAATATTTAGCCTCAGTGAATACGGTTTATTTTCTTCCTTCTTCTTTTCCATCTTTCTTACTTTCATTTAATTGTTTTTCTTTGATTTTCTCATTCTTCCTTCCTTCTTTCCTTATCCTTTGTCTTTAAAAACTGGAACATTACTAATAAAATATAATATGTACATCAGGATTACATCAGGTGAACTTCAATGCATATGAAAATGTTTGGTACATTATAGATTCTATGCAAATCTTAGTAATTATATTTATGTTATTCTTGTTTCTGATAGGTGCTCATTTCACTATATCAATCTACTAAATTCT
>JAJEJO010000751.1:131244-301367 GCA_020662805.1 Glaucomys volans
ATGCTTAAGGAAGCAAGCCATTGCACTGGGAAACCTCCCATAACCGGGAGCTATAGACACAGTACCATGCTGACTCTGCCATGGTCCTGCCTCTCTCCCCTCCATTCCAAATTCAAGTGCAACTGAAATCCAGGACACTAGCTACCAGGAAATTTGGATAAGGTTCCCATCCTCTACTATAAAGGATGAGAGGGAGGTTGAAGTAGAGCAGATGCTCAATACCATTTTCCAGGAATCTAAGAAGATGGTAGATAATGGAATTGGGGAACCCAACCCCTATCATATGAGGAATAATGTAAGTCAGGGATGACAAGTAGATTTCATCTTGCCAGCCAACTGTAACTGACTGCCAAAAATATAAAATTGAGAAAGATTTGGGGCATGTGCCTGGGCCCTGCAGGATGAAGCTCTGTGAGGGTGGAGTAATGTCTTACCACATGTGGACATCAAGTCCATACGCGGTATGGAGTTGTAGGGATGCTGTCTGTATCCCATAGTCTGTTACCACCTGACCAGCTTGGTTGACAGATTATCCCATTATGCTTATAGCACTCTTGTTATTGTTTTGTTAGTGTTGTTTGATTATATTTTGATTAATTTCTTTACATTATCATGACCATGCCTTATTGACTAAGGCAAACTATAAATTGATATTTCAATTATCTCTACACCCTGCATAGTATTTGATATACATAAAATATGTTTCTTTTGGTTTGATTTTAAATTCTCTGTCATCCCATCAAAATCATCTCTGTCATCCCATCAAATTAATTTAGCATTCACTTTGCACAAAATAGCACCTATGTTATGGCCTCAGGACACAAACTTTTAAGGAATTTCTCCAACTCTTCCTTATAAAAAGAACATAATTTTCGTGTATATAGATTCTTAAGTGGGCAATTTTGAATAACTTAGGTGTGCTTGTTTATGGATCATGGACTCTATTACTCTGAATCCATCCAATTTTCTATGTTCTTATCATTTCTTTCTCAAGCTCCTGTGTTCATTTGAACTAATACATGTTCTTAAGGATAATTTTGTTGAGAGTATGTAGACAAACATCATATACAATGAATGCACTGACAGCTTTGAGAAGATGTTGATTTATGATTTCCACATAATGTTTTCTTCAAATTCTATACAGAAAGGCTGCTAATTTCTTGAGAAAAGCATAGGTAAGTGTTCTCTGTGGTTCTCCTTGCTAACTTGCAAGGTACACTTTCAGAAGAGTTAAGCTGAGTCACATTTCTAGAAAAGAGAGGATCTGGGCTGGCTGCTTAGCATGACTGATATGACTCTCCTTTGATCACTCCTCTTGGAAAAGACAATCTGGGAAACCTTAGTGAGGTCAGAATGAGAAAGTGTCTGTGGAGAGCAGAATGGAGCTCATTGGCACTAGACATTCGTTTGATAAACTGCAATGGATTTTCTGGGTATTTGGTATGCACTGCGTTGGGACCCAGTGATCCTCAAGTCTCCAGCTGGTCATTATGGGGTCAGAGAGACAGATACCAGGACAAGGTAAAAGGGCCACCTGTGAAGTGTAAGAAAAACTTTAGAGTTTCTTCCAAGAAGACACAGGAATCCTCAGGGTGGAAGACACAAAAAGAAAAGATGACCCACACTTCATAGGCTAAAAAGAAACAAAGTGTAATTCAAAGTCTGAAAACAGTTAAATGCTCTTTGAATATTTGAATCCTAGCCATATATTTTTTCTTTTCTTTTGTCTTTTACTTCCTGTCTTCATTTTTTTCTTCTTCTTTTCCTGTCTTTTCTTTTCTCTTTTGGCATCACCTTTATTTTGAGAAAAAAAAATGCGTTAAAATGGATTCTGGCTAAGATACTTAATATTACAATCTTACAATAATCAATCTCCTTTACTCTGACATTTATCAGAGATAAATAATAAAAGCAGAAGTTACATATTTCCTTTTTCTCATTAAGGAATGTGTTTATAGTGCAACCAGATTTGTCAGTAATAATGATTATGTTAATCTTTATTTTATCAATTATTTATTAATATGTTATTATAAATGTGCATTTGTTTTTATTGAGTCCACTCCATACCAGTTACTTATAGGAGATATAATAGTAAACAATATATATTCTTTTTATTTTTGTTGGAGAAGGGTCAAATATGCTCTTCAACTAATTTGGTTTATTACTTAAAAAAAAAAAAGAATAAAAGGAAAGTAACCTAGGTCCTGCAGAGAAAAGCACTTTTTTAATTGATTTGTTTCAAAACCTATTGTGCTATCTTCAGTTACTTAAGTAAACCCAGATTTATCTCCTCCCTTTTCTTGCTTTTTTCGAACAGAAAAGTACATTTATGAACTCAGTAAAACAGGGTGATGCAGGTCCACCATTCAAATGAATATGGTCAGGCCAGTCTTACTTTTATTGAAAGTTTGCTACCTGTAAAGAGAAGTAGCTGATGCCCATTCAAAGAAGGTATGTGAGCATGAGTGTAGAAGTGGGGAGAGGTATTGGGAAATTGCATTTAGTCTTTTATTAAGAAACAAACTACATGGCCAGAGTTGCTGATTCTCATTGATAATTCTCTTTTAAAAATCATGGTATATTTAATCATTTTAAATGACCCAATAATTTTTCTTAATATTAATTATTGCTAACTGATCATATTTGCAAAGATTTTGGAATAATTCACCTAAAACTTCTACCAAATTGCTTCCAATATTTTGCATTTCCCAGAACAACAGCATAGTAGTTTACCCAGGCTGTTATAAAATAGCATATATAATGTGGCTCAAATAAGAAGTTATTTCTCACAGTCTGAAGTCTGGAATTTAGAGATCAGGGTGCCAGCAGTGTCAGGCTCTGGTGAGGGCACTCTTTCTGGCTTGCAAATAGCTACCTTCTCACCACGTCCTAACATGACTTCTCCTCTGTGCATATAAAGAGAGAAAGGAGAGAAAGAGAAGAGCTGAATTCTCTGTGTTTCATAAATACACTAATGTATTGGATCAGGGCTCCAACCTCATGACCTCATTCTACCTTAATAACTTCCTTAGAGACCCCCTCTTCAAATATAATCATATTGGGGGGTAGGATTTCAGTCTACCATTTAGGAGGAAGGACACAAATAGGTACTCATGTTACTTTAAAATTGTATTCTATTAAAAATGTTTGTATTTTGATATGAGAATGGAAAAAAGTTAATCAGTAGTAACAAAATGAGGGCAGTAGTAAAGTTGCGCACCCTCCACTTATTGTTACTTATTTCCTTGAACAATTCAGCCTCAAATTGGTTTGGGGAAAGTCAAGTTGGTTTTGTGAGAGTCCTGGAGCAAAAGGCTGTGATTGCATTAATAACTTCAGAATTTGATTCAGAGGCAATAATCTTATTGTCTTCCACATTGCACGCCTCTCCACTGCTTGCAAAGGCCGACTCTCAACCTGCGAAGGGGGAAAGCCTCTAATGGCATCACATTCGCCTGTACAGAGTATTGATTGCATCAACTTGGAGTTAAATTGCCACCAAAAAAACCTAGTTAGATCTCTCCTTGGTGGCTTGGGGATTTTGATTGCAGAATGACTGTGAGTGGAATGTTTTCCAATATCAGAGAATAGCATTGGGGATTAAAAGGAATTTAGTCTTATTCATCCCTACCAGGACAAAAATGGACAGAATGAAATATCCACAGCAAAGGAATCAAATGAACCTCCTTGCAAGTTTTTCACTTTCTACTCAACATCCTGACTCAATGGCAGGAAGAAAGGCAAAAGGTTAAAGAGACACCAGGTCTGAGATTACAAAGTCAGGCTGGCTAATGCTGAAGATGTTTATCCTCCTCCCTCTATAGAAGAAGAGCCAGGGATTCCTTGGATGGCAGATAAATCTTTGCCTTATCCAATTAATAAACCGCCTGGGTGGAAAGTCTAAAGGGATAACCCCATGATCGGTTCTGCCACAAAGAGCCTGTGAGAGTATATACTCCCAGGAATATTGATATATATCTATAGGGATACTGATACACATTTATAGGGATACTGGTATATATTTATAGAGATGTTGGCATATATTTTTAGGAGATTGGTACTGTTTTTTAAGATCAGTTCTACCATAATACTTTCCATTCCAGCCATACAAGGTGATCCAGAAAACATTGTGACTGTACTTTTATATATACAAAGGATTTTTTCCTAGTGAAAAGATTTTTCTCTCAACTTCTCCTTCTCTTCCAAGCATGCAGAGTTGCCAAATTCTCATTTATTCAAGAGGGCTGCTAATGAGAAAAAAAGGCCATGCTCATACAAAGACATTCACTCAACACGCCTGCCCTTTAGCGGTGTGACCTGTGCAGTTTCTCCCTGGCTCTGACCTTCAGTTCTAGCCACACAGAGGTGTTGTGAGAATTCAGTGAGATAATACAGTTCGAGGCACTATATGCAGCCAGGAATGTATGTGAAAAGCCCATCAATACCTCCCTGTCAGAAAGTGGATCTAATTGGTCAATGGATGCTAGATATTTATACTTTATTCCATTCTTGAGGATATTGCCATTCTTCATATTATTTTAAATCTCAGGAGAAAAAAAGGGAGTTATCTCCAGTAATGGAATCATGATGCAGTGATGCAGATATTGTTGGGAAGGAGACAAAAGTGGTCCTGCTTCCACTCCAAATGGGTTCACTCCTCCTGGGGCAACTCCCAGCATTGCCTCTCAAAGCACACCCTGAAGTGTTTGCTAAAGCACAGCTGGACTAGGCAGAAAGGTGTTTTCCCAAGAACGCGGTGTCCCCTGTGCACAGCTGCACACTGTGACAGAGTATCATGGGTACTCTCCCTCCAGCCAGGTAGGGTGGTTCAGCCCCCTTCTCAAGGATGAGAGCCCACCATAGGCTTGCCTGGGGGAGAGGAGCTGAGGTGATGGCTGAGCTCCTGAGCTCCAAGCCCTGTAGAGTCCAGCCTGTTATTTGACTCAGGAAAATGGTAGCTTCATCAATTGAGAAATGAAAGTTATTATCAGATTCTACTAGAAATGTAAGACCTTGGTCAATGCTTATTGACTTTTGCTTTCCTGAGCTTTTCATCTTTGCACTAGGACATTGACTCAAACTTTCTTTCACTTATGACCCATTTTCCAGGTAAGTTCTGATTTAACCAGTAACTTGTCCATATTGCCAATAAATGAGGTCAAATCTGGAACAGGAAAGCTTTTGGATTCCAGTGTTGGCTCAGAAATGGGAGCTATTTTTCTTCTTCATTGTTTTGTTTATCTTTTATTTATATTCTCTTTGTATGGCGCTTGCTGTATCACCGCATTGGATTCTCCCAACAATCCTGGAAAACAGAAAACTTAAAAGAGTTTATCTTTCTATTTTTCCAAATGTGTAATCTGAGGTTCAGAAACATTTAAAAGGACCACTGCATTAATCGGTGTTGGAGTTTGAACTGTAATCCAAGTTTACAGAAAGAACTTCCCACTGGAGAGTTCTTTATGTAGGCATTTGAATGGAACGACCTAGGCAATATTTGATTATTATTGTTGTTGTGTGTCTGTCTCCCTACTTCAGAAGAAACCAGAATAAAGCTAAAAAACATTCTTGCCTTTTGAGGTTATTTTTATCAACAGCAATAACTATATGCATATGGAGCAAATGGTTGCATATAGAGAAGGCTAGGTAGCGGGAGGATGCCCAAGTCCTCAAGGAGCTTACTCTAGCTGGGGATGAGTGATGGGCTAGGAATAGCAAGTGGAGCTTCATAAGTTAGAGAAGCCTGACAACAGAGGTGAACTTTGACCTTGTCCCTGAAAACTAAGGGCAGCTAAAGGAGGCAAAGAAGAGGTGTCAGGTACCCCAAAGAGAGTCTCAGAGAGGAGGTTTTTCCTGTCTTTCATCATCACTTATGAAGCATAGTAAAAACACATATAGGGAGATTTACTCCCCACATCCTTATTCAATTCATCTGGATGGAATCCTAATATTTTTAAATGCAGCAAGTTCTTCAGAGCCACTAATCACAGTTTGAAAAACACTGCTATTGACAATGGGGGACCACTAATTGCTTTTGATTATGCATCTGCTGCTAATTCACACTGATAAATTTAACTTCCTAGAAGCTGGGTTCACTGCACCCTGAGACAATGGTCCTTGACATATAATAAGTATTTAATCAACATCTGAAGGGAGGAAAGGGTGAGGGTAGAAAGAGAGTGAGAAACGGCACTACTGCTCTCCTACTTTCTGTCCATGGACCTGTGCTGTGAGGAGATTTTGAGATTCTAATTTCTGCACCTAAGTAGATCACTGGTTGGGTTGGCAGTGACGTTCTGTTGCACTCAGATAGAAATACACACTCCTCACCATACCCACAGGCCCGCCATAATCTAATTTAGACACCTTGCCTACCTCATCTCCTGTCCTCTCTCTTTTCTGAACACCCCAGCTCATTCTAACGTTGGAACATGCACGTGGCCTAAGGAAGCTCTACCCCATGTCTGCTCATGGAGTCTTGTCCTTAAGATCTCATTTGAATTTTCACCTTGGAGGAGCTATGCCTACCTTGCAATCATAAGAAGAGCAACCCTGCCTTCACTGTGTTTCTGAAAGCCCTCTTTACTACCCCAAGTTGTCCTGTCCATTCATTTGGTTTCCCACATCCTCTTCCCCACCATGACCACCAGAATGAAAGGACAGATCCTTGCTGGTCTTATCCAAGGCTGAACCCAAACTAGCAAGTATAGTGTCTGCCACATAGACATTTGTCACCAATATTTGTTCAAGGAATGAATGGTTACTCTCAACAGAACCCTGCTCACCACTTTGACCCCTTACTCCCCTCCCATTCCCTTGGTTATCCTATCTCATTCTCTTTCCCCACTAACTTACACTTGATTTGAGTGATTGCCAGGAATTTAAAAAGTTTTTAAAAGCCTGCACACCTCTATCTGTATCTGTCCCCCTGAGCTTGTGCTCTAAATCTAACACCAAGAGAAATCAAACCCAGTGATCACCAGTTGCTTGGACTCTGTGACAGAGGAAGCATGTCGGGGAGTCCCTGGGGGCTCATCCATTTTAAGAGCCCTTCTGAGATTTAGAGGAGAAAGGATTCTTTTTTTGGCAAGTAGTCTGAGAATTAGGTTACATTCTAAATTAAGTAGGGCAAAATTTGTCATATATGGCCCAGTTCTGTACCTAGAAACTCCTTCTGCATGCTCATATGTATGCCGGCACACATGTGCGCGCATACACACACACACACACACACACACCTTTTAAGCTTCAACTTAGTTGGTTTGCTATAATAACATGCACTTTGGCTTCTTTTTTTATTTTTATTTTTTAGTTTTTGATTCAAAACATTTTATTAACAGCTACTACAAATAGTAAGATAGCTCAATTAGATTACTAAGTACAAAATCAACATACAAAAATCAGTAGTTTACATATATTCAAACAATCTTCTGGAAGATTTAATGGAGGAAAAGATTTCATATATACTAGTAACAAAAAAGATATTAATATGTTTGTCAATAAAAATGTGAGACCTACTGAAAATAAAAATTAAAATGCCACTGAAGTAAAAAAAAAAATAGCCTTTCTACAAATAGAAGGACCATATTATTGTGTGAATTAATTTGTAAATTTAACAAAATCTCAGTGAAACCTTAACAGTTGTAAGCTATATCACCTGATGTTAAATTTACTGAAAAAATAAACATAGAAGTGGGACCAGCACTAAAGCCCATTAAGTCATTTTTAAAAGCCTAAATAAGAGTATCATACTGGTCTATTAGCAAAACAGAATGCCCAGCACATTTGGCTTTGATATTAATAAAGCAGTTTCAAAAATAATACCACATTTTACAGCCACTAGGTACAGGGCAGTTATGAATATCCCCATTTTACTGATATGAAACAAAGGCTCACAGTGGTTCAAGATCATGCTAAAGGTTCCAGCTGAATTTGAGTCCTGAAGTCTAATCTGGGCCCTGCTATGGGGCATTCTGGAAAGCCAATTGAGGACCAGTTTCTCTTCCTAGAGAATGGAGTTGAGTAACCTCCAAGGCAGTACTTGTGAAACTTGACAGTTGATGGTTCACCTTGAGGTCCATTTAGATGACTGGCCTAAATCGTGAGGTCTGGGTAGGGCCTGCTATTCTGCTTTCCCAACAATTCTAAACAGTTCCCAAGTAATGCACAAGCTGCTGATTCGTGGTCCACGTTCTGCAGAGTGAAGCATTAGAGCTAAATAGACTTTTGATAGACCACAATCTTCTGAGGTTCTTAGGCACAAAACAGAATTCAAAATGCCCTGCTTCAATGAACTGCAATGCAGTTCTGAGATTCCAAAGATTCTCTTCCCAGGTTCATCTTTATTTGGGCCGAAATCTTTGAGGAATCCATTATGAATTATTGAGCTGATTCATGGGAATCATACTGTACCTGGGAGAGGCTATAAATAGTTTTAGCAGTGAAGTGGGTAGTTGGCCAAGAGCTTTGAAAACAGATTTGAAGTCCCCACTAGATGAGGTTTTTACATATGAGTAAGTGACTAGGCCCGAATAAGGTCTACAATTCTGCCTCCTGCAACAAAGATTTATATTAGGAGTAAGGGCTATCAGACAAATGATGGCTCAGACCTGTGCCTGGTTTTCTAGGAACCATGTCAAACCTGGGCAAAGCAGCCAGGCAAACCTGCAAACCTCCTTTGTGTCTGCCATGAGGAGTGCTGAGCACCATCAGAGTAGAGGATCCTCTGCAGACCTGCATCTGAGAAGAAACCTTCTGGGCTGATGAAGAGAAAACAAATCAATGCATTTGAGTTATTTGTCCCCAACTAACATGCATTTTCCAAATGCCTTTAGGATGGGAAACCTCACTGTCTGAGGGGTGTGCAGTCACCTCCAATTGCCCACTTGTCACCAGGAGGGGAATGGACAGGGCTCCTTCTAAGTGACTGATAAGTGCTCTATCTATGGAAATGCAGCTGCAGTCACATTCCAGTCTTCTCTTCAGTTCTTCTCAGGACATTTCCTGGATACAAGTTACGCTCAGCATTGATGTGGAACTGTCTCTAGATCCTACAGGTTGGCCAGAGGCCCCTTATAGAGCTTTAGCAGCTGCAATAATGGGAAGTATGTGCAGGCCTGGCCTAGGAGCACATTAGGGGATACTGTGCCTGACAGGAATGGAACAGAGTGCTGAACTTAAATTCATGCCTTTAATCATAATCTCCTAATGAGACGGGCATAGCGATTCTCAGATTACCGAAGTTGGAAGAAAGTGATTCTCAGGCGAAGCAACTGGCCAAGGTATCCTTTGATTAACTTGATTCCCTGTGCTAACCTGCTCTCTATATCAGACTGTTGGAATCAACATCCCCATCCTTCTCTCTGAGGTCCATCTTCTCCCTAGCTTCTCCAGGAACGCATCTCTAGACTGGTCTACAATCAAAATTACCAATCATTTGAATAAATTGGGGAAACAGTGTTTTGTGGGGATTGTATAGGAACTGTCAGCTTAGTCCCCGTGACAAAGCTGGTTCTGTCTCCTAATATAGTCATATCACTGTCCCTCGTTGCAGTGTCATGTAGTGAGAGTAACATAGGCTGTTAAATCTGAGAAACCTGGGGTTCAAATACCAGCTCTGCAGGTGATAAATCACATGGCCTTTAACAATTCATTTTTTCTACTCTGAGTACAGGTTCCTCCTCCATAAAATAGGACTAACAGTCCATCCTGGGACTATTAGAAGGATTAATTGTGAAGTCAAGGGAACAGTCCCCAGTCCAAAATGAGCATTCAGCAACATAATGAACATTCAACAAAAACAAAACAAAGTCATAATAGACAGCAAGTAAGTTGTAGTGAATTGCAGAGCAGGGATATGAACCACGCTCCTAAGCCCTAAAATATTAATTACCTCTGCCACAAATGGTCGCTTTGACTATTTTCTCAACATACCTGAGTAGGGAATATGGCATTGTGAGATGTGCACGGGAGGCCATGCACTCGTCCGCTTTCTAAGAGCACCTGTAGCTGAGGCTCCATGTGCCAGCATATTCTGGCAGCTTCCCATCCTCTGAAGAACTGAGACCAGTGGAACATTACTGAATTTCTCACCAAACAGGTTTGGTTGTTTACATTTAAAAAGACCTAGACAGCATAATATGACTGAATAAATAATTATGGTTCCAATCTAAAAAATAAGACAATGCCTACACTTACACATTCTATATATGTACCTTGGAGTTTTCTTATTTTATTTCTTAATCAGTCACATGGATTCTGATTCATCGTTGAAGTCAACACCCTTAAGGCAAAATAGCAGGGATTAGCTTTTATTATGGACTCCTTATTTTGAAGAAATGATTTACCCTTCCTAAGCCTCAGGTTCCTTATCTGTATATCCAGTAAATAATAATGTCCTTACTTACAGGATTGTGATGGGGGTCAAAGGGGGCAATACACATAAAGCTCTGAAGCTTGATATGTGCTCAAGAATGGGTGAACTTTTCAGTTACTTCTGTGGTTGAATTGGCCTTAAGAGTATGCGGAGACTGCATGGACTTTGAGAGTAACCAGGTTGGTGGTTGATTGTTGCTGAGAGACTCAGTCTGAGTTCCTTTAGTTTCCTGAGGATTGTTTATGGAGGGAGGAGGTAGCTAGGTCAGCTGAAGGGATGGTTGATCTGGATTAGGAAATGAGATGCCAGCTATCATGGCTCCCATGCCCCTCACCCACCTACTGCAGAGGTGGCCAGGGACTGAAGCAGGCAAGAATGGAGCACAACTAAATGTTCTCACCTCTTCCTGGCACTCTTGGCTAAGGGATCCATGTTTGCTGCTTCTCTTCAATAAAGGCCCTTCTTATATACTCACCTCTTCAGAGAACTTTCCAGCCATCATTACTACAGGGAGTGAGAATCACTGTGTCATTCTTCACAGAGCTTGTTGTTCCTGGATATCACTTGATTCCACAATTTCCTTACTTTAAGTCTTCCCCCACTGGACTGCAACCTCCCCTGGGGCCACCACTCTTTCCTGTTTTCTTCACACTCTCCTTAGTGACTTCAAATGGGCTTTCCATGCATACTTGGGGTTTTTGTTTTCAAATCTACCTAAGGTCAGGGCCTCATACACCAAGGTCTGGGCCTCATACACCAAGGTCTGGGCCTCATACACCAAAGAAGTCTGGACCTAAGTCCCTGTAGGAAGGGTTAAATGTGAATGTTTCAAATGAAGGACAAAAGGTTGCTATAATGTTTTTTGGTCTTTTTATATTCTGCACAAATCATAGTATTTTTCTCTCCCTCTCTAGAGCATGTATTCATTCCTGTTTTGTCAAGGAGCTCAACTTCAAAACTAATAACAATGACATTTTAAATACAAGAATACATAACATTCTTTAAAATAGTTAACCTTTCTGTGTGACATTTCATTGGATGTCTAATTAGCAGTAACATTTTGTTGTTTGCCGTCTTAAATTTAACAGGTACATAAGCCTCAAAAAACTAACCTTGCTTAAATAATCAATCATCGTAATGAGAATTTTTGTCTTTAAAATCTCCTCTCCTTTTGCCCTTCCTTCCCCATTCATTTGGCACCAGAAGTTACCATTTGTAACTTCCTGTCTGTGCTAGTTTTTCTATTAAGATGTAGAATATTTCTCTTCTATAATTTTTACTTTGAGGTGATTTTTTTTTCTTTTTGCCAATTATGAAAAGTTCACCCAAGTTGTACTTTCATATAATCAAGGGAAAACTTCTGCAACTAGTCATGTAGAAATAAGTTAATTGCAGCAGCAGAAAAAAATTACATCATTCTTGCTTTTATTTTATATTACTGAAAATTTTACTTTTGAGAAGCCTATTTTCATTATATGTGTTAATATGAATTAGAGAATAGGAAAATTATTAAATACTTAAACATCTATTTAATTCCTCAGGTTCTTTTATACAGTACATTAATGTCAGCTCTAAATGGGCAAAGGGGACGTCAAATTATGATTACTATGCTAGATATTTTTAAAGCATTAACTTATGCAATTTCACAATAATGCTATGGAATAATACTGTTATTCTCATTTTAAAAGGACATGGAATGAGTTTCAGAGTGATTGAGAAATTTGGTTACATGGTTGGTACTGGAGTCCAGCATGACTGTCTCAAAGCCTAGGCTCTTTCTACAACCTTGTCCTGCCCTCCTACCATATGTATATAGCTGATGTCCATGTTCTCTTCCAATTATTAGTCTTTGGTGGAGGCAGATCAACTTGAGAAAAGATATATCAAAATCCAATAACAGAAATAATGATAAGAATAATCTTCTGGATGAACAGTTGTAGCCTAGATAAAATCCCTTGCTGAAAGGGAGTCTCAATTAAATGATAATCCAAGAAGTTTTTTTCTAAGAAATGAACAACAATTGGAACACGGCTCATGGGAAATGACTACACAAGAAATTTATCTCGTAAATTTCATATCCTGAACTTTAAAAAATAAAGACCTGAAGAATGTTCTGTTCTATTAACTATGACAATCAAACTTGAAAACCACATGTTGTACTTGTTCTGCATGGACAAAACTCGAATGCAAATTAATTTTTTAAATAACTATTTTGTGCCTGTCACCTTATGAGATGCTGGGACCACTTAGGAAAATAAGATACATCCCAGCTCCTCCCTCAAAGACTTCACAATTTGTTGGAGAGATAGATATAAGGAAAAAGTACTGACAGTTCCAATAATTGGTTGTTGTAGAACTGAGAAATGACATCTAATTCAACATGGGATAGTCAGGGAGAATTCCTTCTTGTCAAATAGCCAGTAGATTCAGGGATCCACATAAAGATAAAATGTCATTAAGAAAAAGTCAGGCTGGTGATGTGGCCCAGTGTTAGAGTGCTTGCCTACATGTGTAAGGCACTGAGTTCAATCCCCAACACACCCCGAATTTTTTTTTTTAAAAGAAAGAAGGAAGGAAGGAAGGAAGGAAGGAAGGAAGGAAGGGAGGGAGGGAGGAAGGAAGGGAGGGAGGGAGAGAGGGAGGGAGAGAGGAAGGAAAGAAGGAAGGAGGGGAGGGGAGGGAGGAAAGGAAAGAGGGAAAGAGAGAAAGAGAGAGAGAAAGAAGTGTATTGTCACTTTTATATGTTCATGGAGCAATTGTTTGGGGGATGATGCATGAGAGTGATAAGGCTAGGTGTAAGGAGGTAAGTTAGATTCTACCTCAGGCATTCAGACATTGCTAAAAGCCTGAGCGAAGACCACAGGTTGAAATATAAAGGGCATACGGAATGAGTGACCAACAGATACTCAAAATATTTCAGAGCTAAAATAAACAGTATTTAGTGATTAGTTGACAGTGAGATTGGGGATGGTCATAGATGATTCGAGATTTGCAGTATTGGGTAACTAGATGAAAGGGTAGTGCTTTCAACTCAGATAAGAAGTAAGCATGTATATGGTATTTAGTGGTGAAGAGCCTAGGTTTAAATTTTAACTTCTACCAATGAGGGAAATATAGGAAATCCAGAAGTATCTGCCTAGTTAGCTGTGGGATGAACAGGCTTCTGTATTTTGATGGCAAATGAGGACACAGAGTTTGCACGGACTGATGACTCCAGGAAACATATAGAGTGAGGTCAAGGAGGACATAATGCATTAAAGCAACATTTCAGAGTGAGGAAGATAAAAAAGAACCCTGAGGGACTTAGAATGAGGTATGAGGAAAGCTTAGAAATTCCAGAATCTTTACAGTGCTGAATGCCACAAAACAATCCAATAAGAAATTGGGAAATGATTTACTGAATTTGAGAATTAGGAAATGATTCATTAAATTTGAAAAATTAGATCATAGATGAGTGTATCAGAAGCTGTCCTACAATTAAACAAGGGAAGTTTCTGTAAGTTGATTGGTTAGAGAAGGAGAAATAAGAAATTGTAAAGATAAACATTAAGACTTTAAAAATTTTCATGTATAGATTAGGAGAAAGTGGTTGAAGTTCAACTCTTGGAATGTCATCAGGGGTATATGTGTCATCTGTAAACTAACCCATGTATCACAAAAGACAATAGAATGTTCGACAATATTGAACATGGAAGGTAGGTTTTTTGTTTTCGTTTTTGTTTTATTCCATTCTCATGATGAAATAGAGGTTCCAGAAATCTCTCAGCAGAAAGGCTTTGATGAAGAGACCAACTGCAGAAATTGGTGATGGTGTGAGGGATTTGAGTTGAGAGATGGTTGTATAATGAAGTAGGGGTGGTGATGGAGGAGAGTGCAGAGCACTGACAACTTTGGAGGCATCTGCCCTAAATACAGTAACATCCAGGCTAATTATGTTAATGCCTCAGGTGACAGAGGCTAACAGTTATAAACACAGAACAGTGGCAAAGATTGGTTAAAGTTAAAAAGCAATAGCGAATAATTTGGTAACAAACAGTGGGGGGAACACTGGCTAGACTTGTTTTGGTTACTAACTAATTTTTGAGTTAATTATTACCAAAAGCGAATGCATGAACTTTCATTGGCTTCTCCTTTTCTTGTTTTCTTCTGAGTCTGCACCAACTTTAAACTGAGCAGTAAACTTATACTGAAAATGCACCAGTAAAATCTTTTGTATGAGAAAAATTTAGGGAAATTCAATGTAAGCACATCAAAAGCTCCACTTCGCATTCAAGGTGACATTTGCATGTGCTTTTTATCTTTAGAACTTAAAAATGTGTATTTATGAGAAAACCTATTCATGCTTGGTTGGCTGTTTCTTTTGTTGTGATTTAAAATTGAAATCCACTAAACAGCATGCAGTTACCTGTTCTAGCTTTTAGAAAATCTTTATATGGTATGTTTAAGGAAAAAAATAGAATCATATATCTTAAAAAATTATGGTTAAGAATGTGAGTTGAAGAAAGAAAGATTAAATCTAGGGTGGGGTTGGCCTTAGTAATTTGCATAAATAATTGCAAGCATTAATTTACATAAATATGCAGAGATAACTAATAAATGGTTGGTTATCTGTGAGTTTCCCTGGTCAGATTATAGTTAGATTATTAAACAGAGAGGAATCTCACTGTGTGAAGGGCAGGAAACTTGAAGATGATAGCTTTTATTCAAATCAGAGACATGAACATTTTTGAAGTCCTACAAATTAAAAATGTTGCAGTACTTGCCCTCATGTAATGAAAATCAGTTACAAATGATAGATAAGAAGGTTGATCAGCATTCACATTTGCCTATAATAATCACTTGGACACTGTGTTTTCTTTCAATTTTAAATTTCAAGTTCTCCTGAAAGACTCCTTGGGATCACCTGTTGCTAGAGTCCCGAGTAGATGGAGATGAGATGGTCCACCATGAGTGGCTGCACACTCCAGGCAGCAGTTTCAACTCCAAGTCAGTCCCTGCCCAAGGGAACAGTCCCTGCTATTTTCTTTCATGGTACCAAAACTGTACAGGCAAGTAGAACAGATGCCATAAAATTGACATCATTTCCCTTCAGCCAACAGATCTTAAAATGATATGCCTGCCTGAGCCTAGACAGTACCATGGTCTCAGAATAGCCACAAGGCAGATTTGCAGGGATGACTATTATTCCTGTTTGAGTTCTGCACTCTGTCTTTAATAACTTGTTTTATTACTAGCCATTTTTCAGGTACCAGCCTTGGGCTAAAATTTGTTCTGTTTTCCTTAGCACTGGATGGGAAGTGGTGAGGGACTCCAAAGTAAATAAGAGTAACATTTTTCCTTCTAATTACTGATGGACTAACTCAAGAGAGTCACATGCAAGCAATAAATATGGAGGAAGGAAGAGATCAATGGAAATGGATAGGATGAGGAAGGTCTTGTACCATCCAAGGACATTCAAAAACTCTACCTGTTAGATTGAACTTTGTAACAATCTACCCTCAACCCTCTCCTATACTATGATTGTGTTAGGCAATCTACCCTTACCCAGCCCCCCAGTCTAAGGGGTGGTCTGTTACACTCGGGCATCTGTCCTAGGTATCCTTTTAAATTAAGTCAATCCTTAGAATAATGGTTCTATGAGTGGATATTATTAACACCAATGTCTTCCTTTCTTTTTTCTTTTTTTTTTTTTTTTTGGTGCTAGGAATCAAACCCATAGTTTCATGCTTGTGAAGCAAGCAGTCTACTCCTGGGCCACATCCCCAGCCCTTTAACCCCAATTTCTAGGTAAGAACCATGTTTTGTATATGGTAAGGCTCTATAGGGAAGAAACTTCAGCTCTGGTGCTCCATTCTTCTTAAGTATAATAAATAAATCAGAATAAGGTTGTTACATGGATTAAAATCACACACACATAAAATGCCCAGCCACTATCATGTGTATTTTTGGTGTTCTTTCTGGGGACCAGGTGATGGTGACCATGGGTACAGCTGCATGGTAAGTAGCAACTAGTTGAGTAGGGCTAGTTTAGAGTGTTGGATAGAGTGGTAGGAAAAGAACAGAGATTATTGGTTAACATGGGATTTTAAAAAAAGGTCTTTGGAAGCCATGGGGACAATTTTTGTCGTGAAAACTTCTTTTGGAGCATTCCATAGGAAAAAACTGGGTGGAATTCTGTTTACTTGTAAGGAAACATAAAGATTTTCTGAAATTACCGTGGAGTTGTGAAAGGATATTGTACAAAATGGTGACATGGTACAGTTGTCCTTGTAAGAAATTCCTTCTAAGGCAGGGTAGAGAAGGGGGTGGAGAACCAGAAGAGTAATAAGAATGACCTAAATAAAGGAGTGAAATTAGGTGTGGAGATGCCTTGATAGATTTCTAGGGTAGGATGAGGATTGACAAGATTTTGAGTTAGGACATGGAGTGCAACTCGTTTGTCTAAGAGGGTCCCAGGCTCCTTGCTGAGGAATAGGGTAAGCACAGTCATGACCAGGACATGCTCTGAGAACTGTGTTGCTGTATGACATTGTAATTGTGTGGGTATCACAGGGTGGACTTACACAAACCTAGCTACAAAGTCAGCCTTCAGAACTGTGTGAGAAAAAAATCTCTATTGTTTTAAGTCACCAAGTCAATCATAACTTGTTCTAGCAGCTTTAGGAATGTAATACAGCCTCCTTCCTAGCTTAATTTTTCTCCATAACTCTTAGGGGCATCTGATAAAACTTCATATAATTTTATTTGATTATTGGCCATTTCTCTCTACTGGAATTTAAGCTTCATGCTGATACTTTTTTCTTCCTTAAAAAATCAGTAGATGTTTTTATCTGCAATGTCTGTATAGAGTGTGGACTAAAGAGAGAAGCAAGTCAATGATAGAACTCCAGGGAACACAAATGTTTAAATTAAGAGCAAGTGAAATAAGGGATGTTTAAGAAGTGACTGGGAAAGAAGAGCCACCTTGGGAGAGGAAAAAACCAGAATAGTATGTTGTTAGTAAATTGAGAGAGGAGAAATTCAAGGAGGTAGTAGCCTCTGGTGACTTTGGATGTGGAATGATCTAATAAATTGAGAGGAGATATGGAAAGTCTCAATTCATTTTAAGAGAGAAGTACAGAGGTTGAAGAACACATTACTTTGTTTTGCTAAATTAGAGGAGGGAAAAGGAAAACAGGGACAAAAGACATTGAAGGAAGGAAAACCTAAGAGGATCCATCTTATGAACTTTGGTACTACTTTATTTTTAATTGGTGCCCTATGGTTGTACATATTGATGGGGTTTATTGTTACATATTTGTACATGCACACAATATTCAGTATCACTTTAAAATGCCATTGAACTTGTATCATAACTTGTTTAATTTGCCTTCTGTGATTTCTAGCATCAATATTTTAAGTATCTTCTATGTGTATGTTTCACATGCTAATTTCAGTGAAGTGTTACTTTTGCTCATTTAGACGGATTTACTTTATAAAACTTTTTTCACAAGAATGCAGACTTGCAAATAAATAGGTAGAAATGAATCACATTGGTAAGGAAGAGCCCAGGATGGAATGACCACCTGCACATTTGCTCAGGACTGCAGGTTTTCCCAGGATATGGAACTTTGCCAAATCCCCAAGAGACCCTGGTCAGACCAGGATGGGCAACCACCCTATCCATGAACATTATGAAGTCATTTCAGTTGAGGGCTGGTTAAATATCTTTCTGTCTTCTCTTTTTTAGCTAGATGGGTATCTATGAAGAGTAGAATCAATCGAATTTTAACTTAAAGTAACAACCGTTGGGTTAACATTTGCTAATTTTAGGTTCACCTGATTCTATATTGAAATAGTAATAGTTTTAAAATACAATGGATTGTGGATAATAAGGACTTAACTTGGGATATACATGAATCCATGTAATTATAACCAACTCCTATATCATTTCTTTGAAAAAGCCTTCATAAATTTAGCTCCTTCTATTGATAGAGTTTAGTGTTCCTTCTGTGAATTTTTACAGTATTCTTAGAGCATAGTACTTAACTAGTATTTTGTATTACAATGTCTATTTACTTATGCACTCTCACAATAGCAGGAGATCTGATATAAGAACTGCATCCTATGCTTAGTAGGCATTTAATAAATACGAGTAGAAATAAATTCAATTCTGTATTTTATAAACAATAATTACAATACCTAAGTTAGGAGGATTTCTCTAAATCTTAGTGATACATGATTTTTAAAAGTAAAAATTATATTTTTTAGTATTAATAAACTAATGCCTGGCAATTTTTTTTTCATTTGTTTATTTATGTTAACTCTTATAGTAAACTCTTAAAAATTATATTAAAATCTTTAATAACTGAAAATTAAATATATACATAGCATGTTTTGTTGAGTTTATTTTGGTTTGTTTATTTGTACTGGGGATTGAATCCAGGGTTGCTTAACCACTGAATCACATCTCCAGTCCCTTTTTATACTATATTTAGAGACAGGGTCTCAGTGAATTGCTTAGGGCCTCGCTTAGTTGCTGAACCTGGCTTTGAACTGGTGATCCTCCTGCCTCAGCCTCCCAGGTTGCTGGGATTACAGGTGTGGGCCCCTATACGGGGCTTCATTTTGTTTTTTCAATTCGTAAGTTTGATTGTGTATGTTTGAGGTTGACAACATGATGTTATGGGGTACATATAGAGAGTTAAATGGTTGCTATAGTGAAGCAAATTATATATCATCTCAAGTAGTTTCTTTTTAACTGGGGGGTGACTACAGCAGATAAAATAGAACATTGTATTATCTATGGTCCTCGTATGGTACATTAGATCTCTAGACTTGTTCATCCTACATACCAGCTGCTTTGTATCCTTTATACTAAATGCCCCATTTCCTCCCCCACCTCCTACCTGATAGCCACTCTTTTGTTCTCTCTGTATATTTGCCCTATATTTTTGGATTCCACATATAAGCGAATTGCGCAATATCTTTCTTTCTGTGTCTGGCTTATTTTGCTTAGCATAATGTTCTGTAATCCCATTTATGTTGTAGCAAATGTCAAAGTCAGCTTCTTTTCTTCTTTAACTGAAATAACATTTATTGAGTTAAATTTTTTTTCTGGTTTAAGTGTAAAGACATATTGGTTAATCCTTCTAAACCATAATAACCATTCTGTTATTCAAAGAGACAAAAATAGAAAAGTAGATAGAAAAGAATTTGGTCTAGGCAAATATTTTACCTGTTTAGCTATTCATTTTTTAAGTCCATCTTTGATTCAATGTTACTAGGCAAAATTTCTTTCACATACTTTTAGAAGTTATTTAATATACATTCCAACAATTGTTGGCATATTGTCATTATTGCCTGTTATTTCTTAAAATCAAAATATATTTGTTCATATGGGGCCAGAGATAGGCCATTTGAGAATTAAACAATCATTTTGAATCTTACCTTGTAAATACTGAATGGTAAATAAATATATGTATCTATACTCTTGGTTTTCCATAAGGCTGAAATATGTGTCATTCATATATGCATATGACCCATGTGCATATGCAAGTGTATATGGCACATTATGTCTTCATCCACTCAACCACTGATGAACAGGTACTTATTTCCATATATTGGCTCTTATGAATAATGCTACGATGAACATGGGAATATAGATATATTTACATGGTGGTAATTTCATTTCCTCTTGGCTTATACCCATGAGAGGAATGGCTGGGATGTATGATTTGTTCTATTTTCAATTTCTTTTCTTCCATACTGTTCTTCATAATGACTGCTCTAAACTACATTCCCACTAAAGTGTGTCCTAGGGTTTTCTTTCTTCCACATCCTCAATAGTAATTGTTCTCTCTTGTCTTTTTCATAGTAATCATCCCAATGGATGTGAGGGAGATTCTCATTGTGGAATTTTAATTTCCCTGGTGATTAACAATGTTGAACACCATTGCATAAACCTGTTGGTCATCTTTGTATTCTTTGAAGAAAATGTCAGCTTAATTCCTTTTACTATTTTTTTAAATTGGGTTGTTTTTATACCTTTGAGATATAAAAGTTATTTAGGGATTTTAGATGATAACTCCATCCCAGATATGTAGTTTGCAAATGTTTTCTGAATCTATAGGCTGTTTACTTTGATGTCCAGAAGTGTTTTAATTTGACATAATCTCATTTGTTATTTTTGATTTTATAGACTGAGCCTTTGGTGTGATATCCAAAAAATAGTTAGCAAACCCAATGTCAAATACCTTTTCTTTTATGTTCTTTTCTAGGGCTTTTATAGTTTCAGGTCTTATATTTAGGACTTTTATTCATTTTGAGTTGAATTTTGTGAATGACAATGACCAATCTCATTCCTTTGTTTGTGAAAACCCATTTTTCTAGCACCATCTATTAAAGAGCTGGTTGCCTCTACATTGTGTTCTCTTGATGCCCTGTTGGAAGTTAGTTGACCGCAGATATTTTGATTTATTCCTGAGCTCTTTATTCTATTCCCAGGATCCCAGTTATCTGTATTTCTGTTTTTGGTTTTGCGAGTAGCATACTGTTTTGACTACTGTACATTCATAATATAATTTTAAATCTGGAAATGTGATGACTCCAACTTTGGCTCTTCAGGATATTTTGTGGTTCCATACTAATTTTAGATTTCTTTCTTATTTCTGTGAAGACTGCCACTGGATATTTTGAAAGAGTTATGTTGAATCTGTATGAATCTGTATTGTGTTAGTATGGTCATTTTGACAATATTAATTCTTGCTGATTCATGAACATGAGACAGTTTCCATGTATTTGTGTCTTCTTCAAATTCTTCCACCAAGATTTTAAAATTGCAACATACAAGTCTTTCTCTCCTTCATTAAACTTTTTTTCTAAGTAATTTTCTATGTTATAACCAACCGGATTTTTTCTTCATAAACTTTTCAGTTAATCAGCGTTTGTACTTAAAATGCTACTGATTTTTGCATATTAATTTTTATCAGGCAATTTTACTGAATTATTTTCTTAGTTTAAACAGATCTTTTGGCAGAATCCTTAGGGTTTTCTACAAAGGATAATGTCATCTACAAATACAGACAATTTTATAATTTTATTTTTCCTTTCTCATTTGGATAACTTTCATTAAATGTGTTGATTGCTCTTGGTATGTTAGCTACTGCTATGTTGAATAGAAGTGGCGAGAGTGGGCATCACAGAAAAAGTGGCCCTTGTTTCCCATTGATTATGGTGTTAGCTGTGGATTTTTCATAAATGGCCTATGTTAAAGAACTTTCTTTTTATACCTAAACTGTTGAGTTTTTACCAAAAAAGATGCTGAACTTTGTCAAATTATTTTCTCCATCAATTAAAATGATCTCCACCAATTGCCATGATTTTACACGTGGGCGTGTGTGTGTGTGTGTGTGTGTGTGTGTTTCCTGCACTGGAGATTGAACCCAGGAACTCTTTAGCACTGAAATACATCCCCAGCCCTTTTTATTTTTTTATTTTGAGACACGTTATTAAGTTGCTTAGGGCCTGGCTACATTGCTGAGACTGGGGCTCTTTCCTGTGGGAAGGTTTTTAGTTGTTTCTTCAATCTCCCTGTTACTGGTCCATTTGAGCTTTCTATTTCTTCCCATTTCCATCTTGGTGAGTTATATTTCTCTAGGAATTTATCCATTTCCTCTAGGTAATCCAATTTATTAGCATGTGATTGTTTATTCATGCAATCTGTTATGATCTTTTTATTTCTGGGGCATCTGTTGTAATTCTCTCATTTCTGATTTTATTTATCTGAGTCATCTATTTCACTCTTCTACTACTGTAGATAGGAATTTGTGGATTTTGTTTATTTTTCAAAAATTCAATTTGGGGCATTGATTTTTTTCTTTTTCTTTTTACAGACTTCATTTTGATTCATTCTATACACATGGAGTACAAATTTTCATTTCTATGATTGTGCATTATGTACATTCATATCATTCTTGTTAATCACACATGTACATAGGATAATGATGTCTGTCTCATTCCGTCATTTTTCATACCCCCACCCCCCCTCTCATTTCCCTCTACATAATCTAAAGATCTTCCATTCCTCTCTCACCCCCCTGCCCCCCCAACCAGATTCTATATCGTTCTCCACTTATCAGGGAAAACATTTGGCCTTTGTTTTCTTGGGATTGTCTTATTTCATTTAGCATAATCTCCAATTCCATCCATTTATCTGCAAATGCCGTAATATTATTATTCTTTATGGCTGAGTAGTATACCATTGTGTATATATACCACACATTCTTTATCCATTCATCTGTTGAAGGGCATCTAGGTTGGTTCCACATTCTAGCTATTGTGAATTGGGTTGCTACAAACATTGATGTGGCTGTGTTACTGTAGTATGCTAATTTTAAGTCCTCTGGGTATAAACCAAGGAGTGGGATAATTGGGTCAAAAGGTAGGTCCATTCCAAGTTTTCTGAGGAATCTCCACACTGCTTTACAGAGTGACTGTACCAATTTGCAACTCTACCAGCAATGTAAAAGTGTGCCTTTTTCCCCACGGCCATGCCAATTTTACTGTTTTGTGTTTCATACGTTTTTGTTCTAATTTTTATTATTTCCTTCCTTCTGTAGACTTTGGATTTTGTTTGCTCTTTTTCTAGCTCCTTGCAGCATTATGTTAGATTATTTATTTGGAATCATTTTTCATTTCTAATGTAGGCATTTACTGCTTAAACTTCCCTCCTAGAATGGCTTTTTCTGTTTCCCATAGGTTTTGAAATGTGTTTTCATTGTCATTTGTTTCAGGTTATTTTTCAAATTTCTCTTTAACTTCTTCTTTGGCCTACTGGTTGTTCAAGAGAAGGTCGATCAATTTCTATGTACTTTTGAATTTTCCATGATCATTCCTGTTATAATTTCCAGCTTCATACCATGTTAAGTCTCATCTTTGATAAGAATAAAATACAAAAAAAATTAGAATTATCTTAGAAAAAATCTATATTGTCTTACCATATGATAAATGATTAGCACAGATATGGATAAATGATAGCTTCTATAGGTTATATGTGGTTTTATAGGGGCTGGCAAAATAACAAATACTAAAGCAAGTGCTGAAAAACACATTTCTTTGAATTGTTTTCTTTTATTCTTCTTTGTGGCCAGTACACACAGAAGCACACACAAACACACCTACATATAAATACGTTATACTAGTATTTCCTTCTATTATTCCTCTTAAAATGGAATGAATTAGTTCCCTGGAAACAAATCATACCTTCAATTATTAACCAGCCCTAGAAACAGTAGGTACTTTATAATAGTAACACTTAAACAAATGATAGTTTAAATGCATATACTTTTCCAATGTTTTCTATCTTAAAATATATACTTTTAAAAAATATAGATAAATGTAGCATTTTCTATGGAAGTGCAGTTTGTCAGTTGTATTGAACTGCAGGGTATTAGGAAATTATGAACAATATTCATGCACAGTTTAAACAGTAATAAATACTGAAAACAAATAGCTAGAATTCAGTCTTAGAGTCTCCTCCAGAATTTAAAATATGAGCATGAAATATTTCATTCCTTTACTTTCTTTGTTTTTCGTTTGGTCAAGCTATGCCATGAAGGGATTCATGTTGGATTAAGGAAATGACTTTTTCCTTTAAATCAATTGTTATCATATTTTAAAAAACTGCAAATGCAAAACATTGTGGACCTCAAAACATTTTGAGTTAGCGATAAATATCCTTGAATTCTAAATATTGTAGTCCCGCCAGTTACATGACTATTATAACTGCAAAGAAAGCAACAATTTAAATAATTTATTCCCACACACTTCTTTCTCCTTTTTTGCTTGCTAAAATAATCGCTCACTTTCTTGGATAAAGGCCATGTAGCCAAAGTCCTGAAATAAAATGAGCAAGACTCTCTTAAGATAAATACAATACGGTTGTATTTTGATACTTTTGCTTTTTATAATTTCTTGCTTTGTTTAGAGAGGTGGAAAGATTTATTTTTGGTCATGTAATTATATCCTGTAGCCAAAAGCTACATTATTTCAGTAGCAGAAACTAAATTGAAAGCATAAATACCATATGGTAACAAGAAATCCAGGAGATGTTCTGAGTTCAGTCGTGTCCAGGCACTTCAGTACGTTGGAATGTTCATGTAGAGAATCAGGTGCAAGACATTCAAATGCCTTACAGGTGAGATCTTACAAAATCCCAAAACAGTAAACTCTGAACTTAAGGGTGAAGGACTTAAGAAGATAATTTTATAAACAGATTGCTCACTTTTCCAAAGGGTTCTTGCCTTTAAATTGCAAACCTCAGTTCATGTAAAACATAGGAACACAGCATAAATAGTGCTTTTCAAGAGTACAGCTAAATTTGTCTTGCATGTACAAGATGTTTAAGAATCCCCTCTGTTCACTCCATGATGGAAACTAGGATGCGCATCAAAAGGTAAGTAATAATAGAGCAAATGTTTATCATCTGAGCTTTCACCTCCTCTGCATAGACAGAGGGAAGAGAGAAAGAGTCCAGTGCATTTGTCTTTATCTAGGCTCTTCGCCGTACTTGAGCACCCTTTTACCAAGGATTGCAAAGACCCCGAAAGGCTGGCATCTCTCTTAACCAAATGCTGTAGACATGGTGTAGAAAAGAGTAAACAAAGCAGGCCTGAGTCTGAGACTGCTCCACATAGATCGGCCTGTGTGTGGAGCTCAGTTTTGTTTGGCATCTGGGAACCAGAAATTCAGAAGGATTCGTAATTATTCTCTAGCTTATAAGAGTGGTCCACTGTGTCTCAATTGTATGTCCAAAAAATATGGCTTATGGTAAGCATCTGATTTTCTTCTAGAGATACTAAACAGAGTGCTTACATCACCAGTCCCCAGTGAAAACTTTGGACACTAAGTCTCTAATGAACTTTCTTGTGGACAGCATTTCAAAGTGTTGTCACAGCTTGCTGGGGAATTAAGGGAGTCCCATGTGACTGGGAGGCCATTGGAAGCTTGCACCTGGTATCCTCGGGACTTTACCACCTGTCTCCTTTACTGAGTTGTTCTGTACCCTCTGCAGTATGTAATGAATCATCCCCTCAAGCATGACTGTGTGCAGCTTCCTAGGAGTCCTCCTGGTGAATCACTGACCTGGAGGTGGACTCCGAGATTCCTAGCACAGGTTTCTATTATAAATAAATGAGTTTCTCTCTTGAGCCTCTAGCATGCTATGAGCTCTTTTATTTAGGGAGAACTGAGAAAATTGTCATTCAAATAATTTTAAAGTTTTAAAATTTTTACACTTCAAAAAAATTTTGAACATTGTGAACAATGATAGGTGTGAATACCTATGGACTAAATCCACACATAAAGCTAGGAAGCTCGCATGACTAAGCACCAGAATGGTAAGGAGGTAGATAAAGCCTTATTCACATAACTCTTTGTCTCTCACACTAAATGGTGAGGTGCTAGGAAACAAAGGGTTGTTTTTTTTTTTTTTTTTCCTACTCACGTATTTCCAACATCTAAAGCAGCCCTGCTATGTGAATGACTGACTGACTAAATAAATGAATGAATGGAGGCATTCCTTGAAAAGTCAATTTTGTGGTTTCTACAAGATACACTGTGGAGCTGAAACTCAAGCTTATGCCTTTCTAATTTCAAATCAGTACATTACATTACCCCACACTGATAAGCAAGTGTATGTTTTCTAAATTATAGCAGAGAGAGACTTAGAAATCGATCCCTATAAGCTTACCTCCACAATGAACCATAAAAAATTTAACATATATTTTGACTATCTCCCAGGATTATACTAGACTATGAAATACAGATTTATATTTAAAGCCAACAAACAAATCTTCTATCACAATATAGTAAAATAAACTCAACAAAAAATTGTAAGGGGAAAAAGTAATGATTCTCTATGTAAACCACCTAATCATATTTCAAAGAAATCACAGGCATCCCAAATTTGTCAGGCACAATATTTGTGCTCAGATTCTTATTGCAACCATTGAAAGGATTTCACTTTGCCTTTATCAATCTAGGGTGCTTTGGGTAGTGGAAAGGGTAAGCAGGTTTTGCCAATGAACCAGGGATCTGAAGTATTAAAACATGGTATGAACCAACTCCTGCTATTGACTAAACCAAAGTAATTTGGCTTCTTGCACAAAAGTTTTGAGTGGTTAGCACTGAATGTCTCCCACATTCAAGTCAGATACACTCAAAATTCATTAGAAATGTGTCATTCATTTTAATATATGCCAGAGCTAGAAGGATTTCAAACCTAGAATGAAAACATAATAAATCTTATGTTAAGCTCTCACTGTGTGCGAGTAAGGTAAGTGATGAAAGTTAGATGCCATCATTGATATTCAGGAAAATGATGGCATTGAACATATGACAAGATACCACAAAATGACAAATATATTGAATACATTGGATTGTAATTGGAATGCACTGGACTTTGAAAGAAAAATTTTAAAAGCAGTGATAAGTAGAGAGAGTCAGACAGGCTAGACACTGCTTCTTTCCATTGTCTTTTCTTCCTCACTAACAGAACAGAAATTATGATCAAGGCATAAATATGGCTAGAAACACTCCATCACCCAGGCTTTCTTGCTCTTCACAATGGTCACGATACAACTATGAACAATCAGCTTGTTACAAATGCCAAGTCTTCTGGGCAGAATCTCTCAAAGAGCTGTAGTTTGTCTAAGGGAATAGAGAAGAAGGAAAAGGAGAAGGAGAAGAAAGGAAGAGGAAAGGAAGAAAAGAGAAGACAGGGAGGGAGGAAGAGGGATGGGGAGGAGGAAGAAACAAACCTAGCTGGCACTTATATGTTACCCCTACACCATTCCCTTCTTTCTGGGTGCAATGTTGATTTGAAGCCTGAAGGCAAAGTAAATCAACTCTGAGCCTAAGGATGAAAACCACAGATTAACCTGACAACCCAAATTGGAGGGATTAAATTGGACTATCTACATTGAACTCTTGGTTTTGTGGAGGTAAATTCTTATTTGGTGCAGCCACTTCCAACCAGAGGAAAGTGGAAGCCCATCCTAACTGCTAGGCGTTAGATTCAGGGTGCATAATCTGTTGCTTCATCACATTACTATTCTGGGACTGTCTCTCCCTAAAGGCATCCTACATTCGCTGTCACAAATTATGAACTAGGTGTCTGTGGGTGCTTTTGTGATGCGTCTACATAATTGAATGCAACAAAGAATGTAGATAAGGTGCCACAGAAAGGATGCTGATGATTTGAGGTCCATTGCAGATATCCCATTTCCAAAAGAGGAAAAAAATAACAAGAAAATGGTGGGAGTGGTGTGAAAATTCACCAGCCCACAGGACTGACACAATGGTTCAGATTCTTGAGCTAAGTTCAAATTTGTTTCTATATCACCACATTGCTGCTCTGCTTATGACGTTAGCTTAGTGGTAGGTGCAAATTGAGGTGTTTTCTCTTTCAGGTGAATAAAAAATAAAACTGCAACTTGTAACTGTAAAGACACAGTTTTAGCAAACACATCAGGATTTCTACATGCAAATGATTCTTAGCCTTTAATGAGTCGACCTTAAAAACTTTTCTGATTCTGGTGACACTGATAGTCTTTTGATAAATTACCTTTTTGGAATTATCTATAAATCCAGTTTACAATCCAAAGGGGAAAATCCATCTCTGTAATTTTTTAGTCACACTTCAAACCAAAGCAAAACAAAAATTTCACAAATCCAAAATAGATCACAAAAATTGGACTGTCTTTTGAGTTTTTGGAGTAGCTGGGGGATATTTATATACCATGAGAAAGTAACATGGTAAATAAATTCTATAAACAGTATTTTTAGAGAGCATTTAATAAATTTGAAAGAATTCTACATCTTGGGCAATAGGAATCTTGAAAGATACATTTCCAAGTAATTTTCATTAATGGACATTTCATTAAGTACTTTAAGAGTACTTAATAGTTTCAAAGAACTTTCCATATACTATCATTTAATTTTCACCATTAACTACATTTTATAGATAAATATTCAGAGATATTACATAAATCTACTTTATCAATCAGAGTTCTGATTGATAATCAGAAAATCAGAAAATCAGAAGCAATAGAGGACAGATGGATAAATAGATGGAGAGGTGAATAGGTGATAGATTTACTGTGGGAACTGACTCATGCTATTATTAAGCTAGAAGTCCCACCATCTGCCAGCCACTAACCAGGAAATTCAGTATTACAATTCAGTCTGAGCCTGAAGGCCTAAAAGCCAGAAGCTCAGTGTCTAAAGACAGGAGAAGATGGTTTTCCAAGCTCAAGAAGAGACAGAGAGAATTTATTTTTCATCCACATTTTTGTTCATATCAGTCTCTCAATAGATTGGATGATGCCCACCCACATTAGTGAGGTGGATCATCTTTACTCAATCTACTGATTCCATTGCTTATCTCTTCAGGAAACACCACACAGTTGTATCCAGAAGTGACGGACTGGCTATCTGGGCATCTCTTAACCAAGCAGGGTTGGCACAAAGTTAACCATGACAGGTACCACTGTCCTAAAACAAATTCACACTCAAGCCAGGCCTAGAATGAGGGGCCCTTGCATCATCCATATCTACTATTCCTTAAACAATTTTTCCTCATTCTTTTTTCCCCCCTCACTTCTAAAATAATTTTGGGCAATTGTATATTCCCTTGCATAGTTTGGGACGTGAAATGTTCTCATCACAAATTTAATTATTTTAATTTTAGATGTTATAACTGTAGCATATTGCAAATGCAGTATGAAATAAGTTTCAGCCTTCTTTTAAGTGTATTCAATTGAATCTAAGAGCTATAGAAAATGGATACACACAATCTATCCGTTAGTTTTCTTAAAAGCTGAATATGGTCATCTTTTTCTCTAATTTTTCAGAGAAATACATCTAACTGTAAAGTGTATTTTTAGGGTTGAAAGTATGTTACTCATTGTGATTTCAAATTTCTTTATAAGAAAACTATGTACATGAATTGTAGTTTAGCATTGAAAAAAAATTCTGTGTCTTTAGGGTATAAAATCTCAATTGATCATGAATGCAGAAATAAAAGCATCTTAAGACAGAAACTACGACACTTTACAAAACATTATTTTATTAAAGTAATAATTAATTTAAAAATAATCAAACATTCATTTATTTCAAATTTTGAAAATAAAAGAACAAAATTTCATTTGAATGTCATCTCTTGGTTCACAGTTCCATGAAAGACTCATATTAACTGCCAGAATAAGAAATAATTGTAATTAAGGATCCTCTTCACTTTTAAGGCCTTGCTTTGAAGTATGAAGAGGAACTGTTCTCTACTCATGTCTATCAGAGATGTTTGTTAAAGGGCTTTAGGCTATTTGAAATAAGGGAATTATAAAAAATGAAAAGTACATATCATTATGCCATTATTAGATGATTAAATTATTTCAGTGTAATTTTCATGCACTGAAATTTATTATAATATCAAATTATGTGTTATTATACATAATTTCCAAGAGATCCAAGGGAGAAACCTGCTTAATTTTTCTATTTTGCCAAAGTTATTCAGTTTTCAAACCACCTGCTTCCCAAAGTTCTTGAATTCTATGAAGCTAAATGTCATACCAAACAATTCCTGGGTAGTCCTACAGATAGAGACTTGAAAATCTATTTTCCCTGTATGTCTGGAATAAGATTTTAAAATAATCAAGATTTATACAACACTAATAATTGTAAGATGCAGTTCTACTACATTTGGGTGGTAGAAGATTCAGATGAGATTAAAATTATTTTAATTTTAGATGAGCATTTACATTCATTGAGCATTTTCCATGTGCTAGGGGTTTTCTCATTTAAACCTCAAAAGAATACAAGACACACAGAGTTATGTATCTATTTCTTAAATGTGGTAAAAATGACAGCATGAGAAGAGCAGAGATTCCTTCAAGGTTACCTTGTACTAAGGTAGCACAATGAGGGATCATTGTGCACTAAACACCCACCCATTGAATGCCTGCCAGGCTCCTGGTTTAGTACTAGCGACCTAGAATACAGAGGAGAACACCCAAGACCCTAAAGGCTAAAGTCTGTGGGGTGGAAAATCAGGTCCACCTGGCTCCTTTACCTTGAAACACACTGAAGAAATTATGTCAAGTTATAAAACATGCTACTTCTGCTGTTTTTACATTTATTACTCATGAAATGAGTAATAATAAAATTTCCTCCCACATCTGCCCTGTTAATAATCCTGATCACTACAATCTTCATCATTTTGTCTAATAGACAAAGAAGAGAGCAGGTGAAAAGTAGAGAGATTTTTCTCACCATTGGACCATTACATCTTGTCTGTTAACACCTATTCTGCTTGCTTCTCTATTTGCAGTTTTGAAGACTGAACCCAGGGACTGCCACCACTGTTTTAGTCAGCTTTTTCGCTACTGTGACTAAATGATCTGACCAGCATAATTGTAGAGGAGGAAAAGTTTGTTTGAGGGCTCACATTTTCAGAGGTCTTAGGCCATAGAAGGCTGGTTTCATTCCTCAGGGCTGGAGGTGAAGCAGAACATCATGGCAGAAGAGTGTGGCAGAGGGAAGCAGCTTGTATCATCAGGAAGTGGAGACAGAGAGAGAGTCTCCACTCTCCAGATACAAAATATATACCCAAAACCACACCCCAATTCCAATCTCCTGCAGTCACACCCTACCAATTCAGTTACCACTCAGTTAATTTAATCAGGGGATTAAATCACTGTTTGGGTTAAGACTCTTACAACCCAATCATTTCTCCTCTGAACCTTCGTGCATTGTCTCACACATGAGCTTTTGGGGGACACCTCATGTCCAAACCATAACAACCACTGAGATACATCCCTACTCCCAAGCCTTTTTAAATATTTTCTATTGAGATAGGGTCTCACTAAGTTTCTGGGGCTGCCCTTGAAATTGTGATCCTCCTGCCTCAGTTTCCCCAGTAGCTAGGATTACAGGCATGCATCTCAGTGCCTGGTTATATGTTTACACCTTAGCAGAAGACAGCGGTAGCCCGAAAGACTTATAGTTCTTATTATAACTTATTTATAATTTACCTTCCTACTCACAGACTGGTTTTGGTTTTCCCGATTCTTTAGACTTCCTTTGTGAGCTTTTGGATTAAGCTTAGATTGAATTATACAGTCCTTGATTTTGATGTGCCATTCTTTTCTATCGCCACTCATTCTAAACCTTTAACATCCTAAAGTGATAAGGCCAAGTGTGTAGAAAGGAGAAGCAGGAAAGCGAAGGGGCTGAGGGTTGATGCATCAGCTAGACCACAGGCTCCAGGAGGCGGGGGAAACATGGCTACCTGGTTTCTTCCCAACTCCTAGGACTCAATACAGCCTCAGGCATTTAATAAAGTAGGCATTTAATAAAGATAAAAACCCAGTAGGCATTTAATAAAGATATACCTTTAAAGACTAAGGCAGAGGGCAAGGAGGGCTGTGGAGGATTTCAGAATTATGTAGTACTTTTCATCTTCTCAGAAGAAAAAAGATGAATATTGCCCAAAAATGTCAAAAGAGAAAAGAACAGAAGGAGACTCTTTATTCAGCACTAATCTATGCCAGGGAGAGCTCGATCCACTGCTGATTCTAGAACATACGGCTTCTTGTAACATCCGAGAAACCAATTATTATTATGTAGGTGGAGAGTTCTTCATCATCTGTACTTAAAGTGAAGAAGAAAATGGACCAAGAGTGCAAAAGCAGAAGTAAGATGTCGAGTAGTTTCCCCGGGGACAGTCTGTAGGGTCCCAGAATATTTGGCAGAGGAAGCTTCTATCACATTGGCACCCTCTGTTTGATGGCTAAGCAGAGTCCTCTGTCTGGAGGCAAGAGCAGAGCTGTGCTTGTTTAGCTTCCCTTTTAACTCTGTGACTTGGTGATTTTGAACAACTCTTCCCAACATCAATAATTCACAAAAAAAGAAAACTCTGCCAGGAGTCCCTTTAATAATGCCCAAGACTTCTCTTGGAGCAGAAGACAACTAAAAATTAAAAATATTAACCTGCAAAAAGTGAGAGTTCTGTCATGTGGAATCCTGAGGGAAGGCTAGGTTATTAAGACAAAAGGACTCCAACCTGGTGGCCTCCTCCACATGCCTGTCATTGATGGGGCTTTACTCAAATATGCTCTTTGGTTGACCACAGCAGATTTCCCCAGAAGACTCATGCTTTATCTCTGTGTTCCTGAAGGACAATGTGTGGAGTTCATATAAGATTGTTTGAATCCACAGAGGGGTTCCATTGAGAAGGTCATTCCCAAATTTCTTTACTGGGCTTCAGGAGATTCAGTAATTTTTGTTATTGTTGTTTTTGCCTAGTAGAAGGTGAAGATGGAGTTCTGCATTTATATAGCTATCAAATATTTTTGAGATCTTCTTACTGCTAGGTATTCAGGAAAAAGTGACCAAAATGTGGCTTTTGTCCTTTAATAGCAATTAGCTTAAGAAAAAAGATTCCCAAACAAACAAATGTCAAAACATATGACACAGTACTCTTGTTTCTCTCTCTGTCTCTCTTTCACTCTGTTGGGTTCATGGAAGAGAATAGCTATGAGATTATCTTTATTTCTGGAAGCTGTGAGGGAAAATAACATTTAGAACTAATATTACTAAATATTTGCAGTGAGTTCATGTGAAATTCCCCCATGTAAATACATCTCCCACATAGGAATGTTCTCTGAGTCACTGACATTGTTGAAGGATTGTTGTCCAATGTTGGGTTATTATCTCTAGACTTTCCAGTACTTACTGATAACTCTCAAATAATAAAGTGTAAAAACAAAACAAAACTCCCAGCCAGCACCATTGAAACAGTAGCAATATGTATTTAACAGTTCTTGTATCCTAAACATGAGACTGGGCATTTTGCAAATACAATGGCAAGTTGTCATGATAAACCTATACAGTATGTATTATTCCTGGTTGAAAGAGTGAGACTAGGAGAGATTGACTATCACTTCTAAAGTTTTATTTCTGAAAATTATCATGTCAAATTCCAGTTTACCTGATTTTGTCATGAGAGCACTCTGTCCTGGCTCAGTCTGCCTTTTCAGAATCTGTATGTCTACCTCAGCTCTGCTTCATCCTCTTCCTCCTCTGCCCTGTTCTAATAGGGACCTTTGCTGGTCCTACTATGTGCTGTATTAGTTTTCTAGGACCACATGACATTGGTGACTTAAACAACAGAAACTTATTGGTTTGTAATTCTAGGGACTATATCTCCAAGGTTGAGTTGGTAGCAAGTTGTTCCTTCTGGGGACTCTGAGAGAAGGACCTCTTTCCCTGACTTGGAGATGACTTTCCTCTCCCTGTGTCTCTTCATGTTGTCTTCCCTCTGTACATTTCTCTCTGTCCAAATTTCTTCTTTTTATTAAAGAAGTAAGTCATTGGATTCAGTCCAATCCAAATGACCTCATTCTACTTTCATTACCTCTGTAAAGACCATCTTCAAATAAGGTCACTTTCAAGCTAGTGGGAGGGAGGACTTCAGTGTTTGGATTTTGGAGGAGATGAAGGAGAGAGGAGTAAACCTAATGTGGGTGTTCTGGTGGAAATCTAGCAGTTAATATCTCTTCCTCCACCCCTTCTATCATGGGCACAATAAGAAATCTTGACTGCTATTGAATGAATATTCTACACCACATATATAAGCACAGTTTGGCTCTCTTAAAATCTCCAACATTCCTCATTGCCACCAGCTAAGGTATAAACTACAAGGATGGTAAAGAAGGGATTTCACAGTGGGGTGGGAAAGAATCATTCATCTCACATAGCTCTGCACACACTATAAACAAATACCAGGTAAGGAATAGAGCTTTTCATTTTCCAAATATTTTCTTATTATGTCATTCAATGGAAAATGAATTGTGTAATTTAATTTAATTAAAAAATAGGTTTGCTCACTTTTTAGAGATTAAACTGAGACACAGAGACATAATGACTTTCTCTTGATTGTTCTCCTCGTTTAAGATCCCGTGGTCAGTTTTATCAAAGATCTAGTAGGTCTTCACATTTTTCTATATTAAAATATTTATAAATAATTTGCAACTTTCCTGCTAAAGATCCTAATTCCTAGGGTTTGGCATAATATCTAGCATGCAACGGGCACTTCATAAATGTTTGTTGAATTAAAATAAATCAAGAGTTCTAACCATCAAATTATTCAGTGTTTTGAAATATTGATGAAGATGTTGTCACTTACATGTCTTATTGTGATTGGAAAGGCAGGTCAGTGTTTAATTTGTTTATTCATTGCCAAAGACTGCTCCAGGCATTAGAGTTGAGACCTTCCCATACAAAAACCCAGTGCCCCCTTCCCATCCCCTCATTCCAGTGGAGGAGATAATGAAAATGAACAAGTAAACAAAAAGCAGACAGAGCATCCAATATGTGAAAAGATTCTGAAGAGACCGCAGGAGAACCTTTAGTAATAAGTGGCGTTGATGATTATTTTCTTAGGAGAGATGAGAAGACACTGAAAGGATTAGAGTGAATTTGGGATGGGGATGCGATTGAATCAGATTTGCTTTTCAGAACAACCCACTCAGCCCTGAGACATCATCATATGCCTTTCCCCAATACCTTGTGTTAGTTTGTCTTCTCATTCTTTCTCATAAACTTCATTTCCTTTCTTTCAAGATACTGTCTCATTTGGGGTTATGTAATCATAATTGTGAATGAGTCAGCTGCTCCTAATGGAGCACAAGTTTCTTGAGGGCAGGACCAGGTCTAGTCTTGCTCATCATCACATTCTAGGGCAAAGCACAGCTTAGCCCAGGATGTGCTTGGTGGGCATTTCTCAAAACACTGAGAAGGAATTTGAAGAATTTCAGGTATACCCCTTGCCCTGAAAGAGAATTGAAGTAAGAGTCCTATGGCAAATATAAATGATAGACATAATGTGGTCAGTGATGTAAGGACAGCAATAGCACAGAAGCTGAAGTGGGCAGGGGCAGGAAAGAAAGCATGGCCATAGCAGAGTCCACTGGGGTTAAGGAAAAATACTCCAGGACACTGGAGAAGCTAATCCTATCAGTGGTCCTTAGAGAAAGATTTGTCCAATTTTGATTTCAGCCTAACTGTTGCTGCAGGAGACCTAAGATTCAAGACAAATGACTTTGGCAACACAATATCCAGGCTTTCTGTGAGCAAAACTTTGCCAGGGGAAGGAAATAGAGTCTTGCAATTTTAAGCTAGATTTCTATTTAGCTAATATAAGCTGCATCTAGAACATGCTGTGATTATAAGTAATATTATTTCTGATTGTTTGAGTGGATGCTAAGGGCTACCAATTAAAATGAGCTCCTGAAATCTCTTGAACTCATCTGTTCATGGAAAATTCATTTCCCCTTCCCCACTGTGTCCCTCTTCTATTTTATAATGCTAGTACTTTTCCTCCTGAGTTGCACAGAGAGACCACGTACATATTTTCTATTAGTGAAACTACTGAAAACCTCACAATAGAAATAGGCAACATCCCCCTAGTTTACAGGATGAGGCAAGTGTACCATGACAAATACAAAGAGGTAAACACTTCTAAAAAGCCACTCTGGGGTTATGTAGACCAGAAATGTTAATGAAGGTCAGATAAAAGAGGGCTGATATAATCAAGAGAGCCTGGCAGGAGTGAGGGGAACATGTTATAAGAGAGGTGATTCTGAGCAGAGGTGGACTGAGCTGCTTCCGGTGTGACCACAGAGCACAGGATGGATGTGAGGGCTGGGGGGACACTGGAAATTGAACCCATTCATCCTTTCCATAAACTGCTTCCCTCAGGAATAAACTCAAGAATATGTTTTTCAGGACATAACAAAATTTCCTCCCTTTGTGCGAGCATTAGAGAAAGCAATCTAAAAGGGGAGAATTTAAAAATTCAGTTAGAAAACGCCATTCAACTCCACTGTGCCCCCAGTTTTTTTTCTTGGTATTAAAGAAACAGTCTCATTCAATCCTTGCAATGCTAAATTGAGAAAAACACTATAACTGTTCTTATAAAAAAGACAACATTGGAGTGATGTTTGACAATAGTTAGTGTGTGCTAAATATTGCATGTGAAATCATAAAACATTTTCTTTTTAACAGATGATTATGTCAAATACTAATCTGTGTCAAATCCATATGTACTTTCCATATTTGTAGGTGTGTATTTTCTTTTTTGTTCTATATTAGACAACATCAGATCCTTTATTGAACAGAGAACAAAACTCAGTTCATCTCAGAAAAAATATCCTTACTGCATAGGTATTTTATGAATTTTTCAGAAAGAAAAATAACGTTATATTAATTGATACAGTTTTAGTATGCTGCCTATAAAGCCACATAAATAAAAATAATCTCCTAAAATTCTTTTTGCCAGATCTGAAAATATATACCTCAAGGCAAATATTTTCATGGTTTTAATTTTCTTTCTGGAATTTTTCCTCCCTAAAAATAAGTAATGAGCTACTTTCTCATCTTGCTTTGCACTCCTGCTGAGTAGATCTGAGGGTGAACTTCAAAAACCATTGCTTATGGTTCCATTTCAAGGGCTGGTGTATAGGACATGAAGTGGAAGTCATTTGAGTATAATAATTTCTTTCCTGGGGTACATAAGAGAAATGTTCATGTAGAGAATCAACAGCATTTTTTGGCATTTTAAAAAATATATGTCATGCTGGAAGATTATAAACTGATCAGTAAAACAGTCATTTGGAAAGAGAAAACTCCAGGCTAAGGAGCAAAAGTCATCTCAGCACTTTGCATCTCTTCCTAGACTCTCTAACTTCAAGGATGAGCCAGCAGTCTCTCAGGCATCCAGAAGGTTCAACACTTCTCATAACTTTCTGTTAATTCCCAAAGACTCTAGTAGGGAGATCAATTTCCTTCTATGTCACTTAGGCAAATAAGTTCTTTAAGAAGAAGTGGGTTACAAGAGGCTAATCATATAGACTTCTACCAAGGATTAGAACCCACCATCTTGACCATTACTGTTTGGTCAAAGATATCTTTCACAGAAAATGGAAGAAAGAAGTTTTTGTTGGCTTCGATTTTGTGACTCAGTGACATCAGGGCTGCTTCTGTGGGAATCTTTAGGCCTTTTTCTCATGGCTGCAAGGTGACTAGATAAGTACATTGGCTCAATTGCACCTGCACGCCAAACACATGGGAGGGAAGGGGTGTGCTAGTCATGACTGCTATTTTATCACAGAAGCATAAGCCTCCATCCATGAAAAATAGTAAATAGACATTGGTAACTTCTTGTTGGCCCAATTTTATCACCTTATGAGTTCTGAATAGAAAGAAGACAAGCAAAGTGTGTTTAACTTCTTACAATCTTTATAGTTGGGCACAGGAAGAGGAGGCTGGAATTGGTAGGTATTGATATGGCCAAATGAATGTGTTCCAAGTAATAGAGCAACCATGGGGAGTTCAGGGTCCTATATGATTCTGGCTGGATGGACCTCAAACTTCCTAAAAGGAAATCCACTGGACTTCTTAAAGAGGTTGACAGTCTGTTCTGGTGGCCTTATAAAACAGAATATTTAATAGCTGCATGTTCTGGTGGCCTTATAAAACAGAATATTTAATAACTGCATGTCATTGGAAATCTTCATAATTAATTCAGCCAATTCCTGCTTGAGGAATACAAGGTGTTTTACATTTGTTGTGTGTCACAATTTGCTATGGTTAAAGTTGTTATGCTCATTAATAACCATAGTCAGTATTCATGATCTGCTTTCTAAGTGACAGACACAGTACTAAGCACTTTATATGAATTGTATCACATATCACATAAAGTCTCAAAGAGCTAAATGAGATGATACTATTATTATCTTGCTCTACCTGTGAGGAAACTGAACCTTGGACACTTAAGTAGTGTGCCCATGTAATACTACTGTATGCTGAGATCCATAAATAAAAGCTATTATAATTATGATCAGCAGCACAGTAGAAGGGGCATCAGGGAAAGGTTTGCTGAGGAAGGGTCACTAAGACGTTCTTAACTAAAAGATTATCCTTCACCTCTTCTCTCTTGAAAATGATAATAGGTACTGCATATGAACATTAATCCAACCATTCAAGGGGAACTTTCACCAGCTGTACAATAAGTAAATATTAGGGAACAATATATCAAGACATATAAGGGAGGGAATACAAATCAGTTTTCAGCATAGTCAGTAGCCTGAGAAGAATATAATGACAATAGTAACATTCAAGTCAACAGATGTTCAGAAAGAATAAGTGCCTCCCAAAAGAGATGGGGTAAGTTTTATCTAATTTGGTTAATTAGATTAATGCCTTCAGTTGGTACGCAGAGGCATTAGAGAACTTAATATTTTGGTGCAGGAATTTTTTTCTTATCAAAACAGGTTGTTATAAGAAGATATCAATGAGGAACTAGCTAAAAAATGTTGATGATTCATAACAGTCCAATTGCTCAAAGAAATTTGATTTTTAAATTCTTAATTTGTAAGTAAGTACTGCTGTTGTAAGTACTGTTATATATAATATCATAGTGATGTTTTCAAGTTTAATGTATTTTCTCATTTGTTATTTCACTGGATTTTTTATAATAATCTCATGAGGCAGGTAGACTATCTATCTACATTTCATATCCATTTAATAGTATAAGTTCAATGACTTAACCAAAGTTTCAAATCTAGTCTCAACAAGCTCAACTTAGAGTGTCTAAATTTGGAGCCAGAATTTTTAGTCTAATTTGTTGATTGACCCCGAAAACCAAATTAAGAATTCTTTTCTTAATTTTTTTTATTCTATTTGTTCTAATTAGTTGTACTTGACAGTAGAATGCATTTATACATTTTGATAGATCACACTCAAAAATGTGATAATAAAGTACCTCAGTTCTAACGTGTTAAGATTTATAACTTAGTTTCCATTATCATAAACTTCAAAAGTGATGTTTGTGGTGCTGGAAATTTATCTATTTGTGCATGTTTTTGAAATAAATAGTTCCTTACTGGTTTTTCATGACTTCTGAGATAATATCATTTCTTTATTCACCAAAGACTACATTCATATGCTCAGTTTTACCAATATGTGGAATACCTGTATTTTTCATTGTAATTTCTAATAACATCATCTAATGTCTCAGGGTTGGGTTGCAAATGCCTTCCATGGAACTTTTCTTCCAAAAGCAACTCCTCCTCCTATTCCTCCCCGCCCTCTTCCCTGTCCTTCTAGAAACACCTGACTACTCTCTCCTTACTGCTAAATCCTCAGACAACCAAGGATAAACATGAGTAGAATTATACAGAATCTCACAGATTTGTTTAGACAGAAAGGAAATTGAATTTGAAACAAGGGTTCTTGTACAAATTTCATAGAATTTAAAATACCATTTGTATTTAAGATATTATTAGTTGAGCATTTTCTAATCAAGATATAGGAAAAAAACAGTTAGGCTTAATTAAATTAGCATTTGTTAAGGACTCTGCAATCAAGGGTCTAGAGAAATAGAGGAGTTGTTTCAATGCTGTGCATTAGCTGAGCAATGTTGCATTAATTTTAAAAATATACAAAAGAGTTGTTCTCTGCTGTACTTTAGCAATACCTTTAAAAAACATATATGGAAACTATAGTTTTAATTTTTTTCAGAAAACTTTAGAAACTTCTGAATCGACAATGCGTAATTGACAAATAGTTCCAAAGTGAAGGCTTTCACACCTATAGGATGTTGCTAGGGTTTTGAATAGTCTATAGTTTAAAATCAATGCAACTCAACCATAAAATGCATCGTATATGAAAAATTCCTCTGGATTCTTCATCTCAACTCGGTGACACCAACTTGCCTGTGAGCAATTATTATAGTAGAAGAGGGTAACATGGCACATAAAGAAATGTAGAAAGTTCTACATTTAGTTGAGACAGTTCTTCATTCAATTTTCAGTCTTAGAGCTAAAGAATGATGGATTTCTAACTGAGAAGAAAATTAGCTCAGTGGGTAAATGCCATTCTTTAAAATGCTGCTTCTATAAATCTTTGGCAAACTGAGAGGAGCCTATCAAGGACAGCCAGGTACCACCTGCTGTGGTTGATTTAAAATTGATAATCTAATAGAGTGAGACTGCAAGATTGCACAGAGCAGGGGCTACTGATGACAGTCTGATCAAGCCACCAGCTCAGGCAGTAAGGGCATTGTCAGTTTGCGATTGATTTCCTCAGATAGGATCCAGGCTGTTCTTTACTTAGCCAACCTATGCTGATTCATGAGGGGCCACATGCCTTTGGTGTATCTTAGATAGTGCATCCCGCCCTCCATGTCCACAAATTCTACATTCAATGATTCAACCAACCATGGAGCAAAAGTACTTGGGAAAAATTTGCTTCTTTATTAGATATCTACGGACTATTTTCCTTATCATTACTTCCTAAGTGATACAATCTAATGACTATTTACATAGCATTTATGTTATATTAGGGATTGTAAGTAATCTAGAGATTTAAAGGGTATGTGAACATGGGCTTATGTTATATGCAGATTCCATGCAAGTGGATTTGTTTTCCTTGGGGAAGAGAAGTGCCTGGGATCCACGGCCCATGGATGCTGCCAGACCACTCTAATCACAGAAAGGACTGTTTAGTGATATCCATTTCCCATAGGTTCAGCCTGTTTCTGGCCAGTTAGCACATGATGTTGTGCCCACTAGACAAGTTAATTATTAAAAGCCTTGGCCCTGGTGACAGATTATGAAGGTCAAATCATGGCTCACCCAGTTACTGAGTGATCTGGGCAAGTCATTTAATATCTCTCCAGGTCTCAGTGTCCTTGTGCACAGGTGTGTGACAATAAGGCCTTCCTCGTGGGGGAATATTTGAAGATTAAGTGAGTTAATACATGGCAAGGTTTCTCAGGAGAGTGCCTGACAGATAAGGCTAATAAATTGCTCCTGTTGTTATTGTTAACAGACTCATGCAATCCTTATGAATCATGATCTCTCTTTATAGATTTTTACTAAATGCCTTCTTGAAATCAGACTCTGGAGGTACAGCAAAAGTGCCCATTTTTCTCAGGAAGTTTGTGTTTGGGAAGGAAAGGCAGACAAAAGAAAGTGGGGGAGCATTGCCCAATTTCAAGCTCACTTATTAGAATCCCAGGTTCCCCCTAGATATTGCTTTAATGACCATTCTTTCTGGCTGCAATCACAAATGAAGAGCAGACAACCGAAAACATTCAACTACCCCAAAGAAAATTAGCTGAAACGATTCCAAGATGAAATTTGAGTTTAAGCCAGAAACAAGCCAAAACCTGAGAGCAATGTAAGTGGCTGGAACTTAAAGCAAAAAAAAAAAAAAAAAAAAGCCTATTCACAACAGCAAAACTAAGTTGGAGTTGGGAATGATAAATGTGAATGATAGATAAGCTGTAGAAGCTGGAAAAGGAGTAAGAGGAGACCAGACATCAAACACTACTCAATGAAAAATGTGGCAAAATGATGAGTAACTAGAAAAAAGCAACAGATTAAAGTAAATCAATAAAAGGAGAAAGCAAAACTCTCTATGATATGATAATACATAAGCAATTTATCAGCAACAACAGCAACCAAAGGTAAAATGCAGAAATAAATAAAATCTCAAATAAAGATAGAATTTTTAAAAGTTAAAAAATAAAATAAAAAGAGACCTGCAGATATATCAAAAAAGAAGTTCCAACTGAAAGAGCATGTAGGTAAAGATGTGAATCAAGTAATTAGTAACAATTTGAATTTAATTCTCAGTTCTTTAAAAATATGAAGCATTTAAAATTGGTCCTATTTGACTTCTTAAAAGTAATTTCACTTCCTAACTATTCTCCATTTCAAAATAGAAGTTTTATCATGGGAGACTTAGAAAAATACTGTAACCTATAATTTACATTTTTGGATCCCATGATGAAGAAGGAAGGTTGCTTCCTTTGCCTTCAACTGAAATCCAAGGCCCTTCAATAGCAGGAGAGCACTGAGTTGTGGGGTCTGAGCAGGAGGACAGACTTTAAATCCCTACCCCAGGCACTCACTGGTTCTGTAGTATTTTCCCTGTGAAAATTGGTAGATTGAAGTCATCAAATAAAATATTAGTGCAAACAAATCTATAGAAAGATCTGGAGTTGCCAACTAGTAGGAAAAACAAGAACTAAGATACAACACTTAAATTTCACTTTTCATGTTAAGTTCATTGCATGGTTTTGATTGTTTTCACTGTCTTCAGAATCTGACTCTCAACCTGTCCTTGAAGAATTTGTTATTTCTATAAAGAATAATGAGTCTATATGAAGAAACAGCAAACTGGCATTGGCTTCATGTATTTTTACCCTAGAAATTGGTGATATATCATTTTAAATTGCATACCACATATATTGAAGCTAGAAAATTCTTTCCATAGGAGAAACAATAGAACAATAATAATGTAATATCTGTTAGATATATTTTAATAAAGAAATTTCCATGTGCCTCTTCTCAAAACGAAAGTTGGATTGTCATTTTGTTTTGCCTCTACATAAACCAAAGACAACAGAGCCAATTAAATTATACTCAATTCCTTTTTTTAAAATTACCCTGATGCATCAGAAGGGTGGGGTTCAGGAACTAAGTTGGGAATACTAGGGTTCTTTGATTTTGGCTAACCCTGCTGTGATTGGCTCCTTTCCCTGGGACTCTGTGCAGACCACTTCTCCTCTATCTCTTTGTCTTTGAGACCCCTTGAGAAGAGAAATTATCTGAGCTTTTTTTCAGTTGTTCCACAGATTTTTAAGAAGAATGTTTAAAAGTTTCTCTAGTCCTTAAAGGGGAAGACTCTGCAGGTCCTAAAAAGAGAGAGCTCAAGTCATCTCATTACCTTTCGCCTTTTGCCTCTTAGAATGGACAGAAATGAGTAATCTCTAAGGTATAGTCTAGGGAATGTGTCATGGTGTTTTTCTAGGAAAATTCACTATAAAATCACAATGTCCTTGTGCCACTCAGTAGAATTCCATAGATGAGAGTTACCCTGGAGTAAGACTGTATGATACCATTCAATGGATTGACCTGGAGAAGGTCCAAGGGTACCTCCTTGAAAGTACTCGTTCTTAGTTTCTTGGTAAGGTAGACAGCATAAATCTCTATTATACATCATGCTTTTCAAATAATGATCATTACAGCATATTCACCATGTGCTGTCTCTGAACACTCATTTCATTTGACCTTCACAGTAACCTCTGGATGTTGGCATGCTTATTATCCTCATTAGTCACATTCCAAAGTCACACAGAAGTGGCAAAAACAGGATTCAGAGTCTGTAGCTTATCCTATAATATACTGGTATTTTGGGTGCCATTAATATTTAAATCTGATCATCTTTAGAGAAGATTCATAGATTGGCCTTCTGCTTATCCCTCATTCATAATGAATTGAGATAAGAATCTCCAAACTGAGGCATTCCAGATGACTAATATGGCATGATGTATATGGTGCATTTCACAACTTAATGTGCATACAAATCACCTGAGGATCTTATTAAAATGCAAATTCTGATTCAGAAGCTCAGAGGTGGGTCCAAAGTTTCTGCATTTCCAATAAGCTAGCAGATGAGGCCCATGGTCTATCACTATCACCTTTTAAATAGCAAGGACATAAAAGGGTGATTCAGTGTGAAATGACCTGGAATAGGGAGTGTCAGGTGGACAATAATAAGCTTTACATTTTCAAAGCCTCCCAAAAGTTCTCATTTGTGAAATATGATCAATTATACCAAACATGCTTGTCTGAAAGGACTGTATTTTGATGATCAAATTAGGCTGTTCTTTGTAAACTACTCAAAAGCAAAACAAAATAAGCTAAGAGTATGTGTTACTCTCATCAACATGAAGCTCAAACTTCTTCATTTCAATGTCTCAAAGCCTACATCGCCTTCAGATGGATCTTTGTAATAAATAGTTATCAGAGAATTCTCTTCCTCTGCTCTATGCACATGTGGTCCCGAGATCATATTGAATTCAGAGGATTTACTCATCTAGAAAATAAGATAGGATCCATAATTTTTCTTACCCAGGAAGTCATTTTCACAAGCTTCCTATGAAATTTTATCCTGAGAGAACAATATTGCTTCCTCTCTGCAAGGATAGCTTATCTCAAACTCGTAACTCAGCTCTGTTCTTTTTTTATGACCTGAGAGTGTTTTAACAGCACCACTTTCTTGGACTATTAAAGTTTATGGACAACCCTGGGTTCCTTTTCTGCTCTCCCCAGCTCCCATTGCTTACTGGTAGACTCCATAAGAGTCCCCCAAGTAAGCACTGGTTCTGCAGGTTCTCAGGTCTCAGCTTTCTGATTGAGTTTGTCTTTAAGGGACAGGTTTGGTAGGATCTGGCATTTCAGATCGTCCTGAGGAAACCCTAATTGTTTTTGGAAGACTTGAAAAAGGATTGGTTTATTTATAAGGAGGATCCTCCCTTTGTCCTTTCAACCAACAGTGATTCATTTGTTTAACAAATATGTGTTGAACAGCCAATGCCAGACAGGCACTGCACAGGATGCTGGGGAGACAAAGATGACGTATTCACATGGCTTATGGGGTCGCCTGAGTGTGCTCTCAAACCAGGTTCATATATATATACACACTCCCTTAGTTTTCAGACTGATTGGGGGTGAACTCAAATAGTCCTAGGTTCTTTTTTTTTTTTTTTTTTTTTTTTTGCTTTATAAATGATTCTTATGCAGTTCATTATAACAGTATTTATAATGTGCCATTTGCAATGTTTAGCCATAGCAGATTTCTAAAATATGATGGGCTTTGGTTTCCAAAGCAGGTTTATAAATTCCATTTCATGGAAATGTCTGGAAAAGCTAGAGAATCTGATGGATCCAATATAGTGCAACAAGGTCTGAGGGAGAGAGCCAAATACAGAATTGACCTCTAGAGTGGGGTAATTTTTCAAATTTATTTCACTTTGATGTTTAAAAAAATTCACCTTCTCTTCAACAAATCCCTAAGATCCTGGGAATAGCCTTGGTGAGCACTTAATGTGTGATACCAGGATTTTTCAGGATTAAAACTTTAGTCCTACCATGTTTAAGATAAAGTCAGAGTGAATTATACGGGGATTCTGTTTTATTTAAAAAACATGTTTCTGAGGATCTCAAGGAATTGAAGATCTTAACAGATTTTTCCATAAGTCTCGAAGAATGATGAATTTGTTTACAAACTTTAAGGGAAATCACTTTACAGCAATATCCTAAACAGAGCACCATTCATTATATCTTCCAGCCCTGAAGTTATGATGAATGTCACAAAACTTTGAATATAACATTATTTTCAGTTTTCACATCATGTAGGATTTTTATTTACATGGTACTACTTCAAATTTGCATGCAAAATGTAATTTCTCTGTGTAACTCAAAAGGGTTTTCTTAAGAATATTTTGATATGGTCAAGATAGTAATAAAAAGATATCAGAAAACATCTATTAACTTGTCAAGGCATTATTTTTCTTCATCAGGATATAGCTCCTCAGCTGCTATGATAAACTTCAGCATTAGACTTTTCTGGCTCAGTTTCTAATAAATAAAAATGTTGAGCAGCGGGCAGAGTAGCCTGTTTTCAAGGGCAATATTTCATTGTGTGCCAACCTAACACATTAGTTACTAAAAATCAAATTATCAGGAAGAGCCACCAGCATCCATCTCAGCAACGTTGATTTGTTGTCCTTGATTTTTCGGTTGTGCTGATAGAGGATTTAGACTTGAAGCCTCAGGAGTCTTTCCACCCACACTGCTTAATCAAATGTGAATTGTATTCACATTGTAAACTGTACAGATATCTTTTGTCCCTCAACATGTATAGTTAACAATAATGGTACTAGTAAGAATTGATCATTTCAATGAATTAGATCTGTTGGAAATCTGCATTTATATTATTTTCTAATTTCCAAGAATATGCAAACATCTATTTTTGCATTCAGAGATGAAGACCTGAGTTTGAATTCTTAGCTACTTGCTGAGGGGTCCAGAAGTTACCAGGACTATCTGAGATATTTAGGTGGAGTATCAAATGCAAACAATACTGAATATGCAAAGTTGTAAGAAAGAGAGATACCATAGGTAAAATGCCAAGTCCCTGCCTAGTAGCGATGTAAAACAATTGTCAGTCTATCATTGAGATACTTATTGTTTATATAAATACCAGTAAATGTCAACTACATCTCTACAATATATATCTATTTACTCAACATATTTTATTGTGAACCTAATACATGCCCCAGGCACCTAGGCAGTGGATATAAAACAATAAACGTAAGCATCTCTATCCTCAAAGAATATATCAGAATATATCATCTTTGGAGATATGTAAGCAATAAACATAACCAAATAAAGTAGATTGTTCATTAATAGTGACAGGTACTATGGGTAGGGCTACCAAACATCTAATATACCTGGGAAGTCATAGTATGTGCCAAACATCATAATATTCCCCTTCATTCTCAGTGGTGATTCAGGTTGGGCAGTAAGTAATGTGGTTAACTGTATTAGTTTGCTAGAGCTGTGTTCCCTAGTAGATAAGGTACTCTAGAGAACCAGACCAATACCAGGAAGCGGGGGGGGGGGGGACTATTTATATATAATATAGGATTATTATCTGTATAATATAGGAGTGAAAGAGATTTAATATGGGAATTGGTAGGAGTGACAGTGGAGGCCAAGAAGTCTTATGACAGTCCATGTGCAAGCTTGGAGAGCCAGGAAAACCAGCGGTGTCTGAAGCTGGGCACTGGTATAGTGTAAGTTCTAGAGTCCAAAAGTTTAAGAACCAGCCTCATGCAGGATAAGACAGATGTCCCAACCCAAGGAGAGGCAGAATTCACCCTTCCTTCATCTTCATATTTCAGCCCTCATGGAGTTGGATGATGCTGACCTCCACAGATGAGGATGGACCTTATCTACTTAGCAACTAATTTAAATGTTTTTCTCTTCTGGAACCTCTTTGCAGACAGATATAGAAAAAAATGTTTTACCTGCTAGGACCTGCCTTAAATCCGTCATACTGACTTAAAATTAACCACTGCAGATAGTTTTGACAAAATACCACAGTGTGTGGCTTAAATAACAGAAATGTATTGTCTCATAGTTCTGGAAGCTCAGTGTCCAAGATCAAGGTATTGGCATGTCTGGTTTCCCTGAGGCCTCTCTCCTCGGCTCCAGGTGGCCCCACCCTCACTATGTTCTCCTCTGGCTTTTTCTCTGGGCTATGCATTTCCTTTGTCTTTTCTTCCTCTTATAAGGACACCAACCTATTAGACTAGGGTCCTACTCTAATGGCCCCATTTTAACTTAATCGCCTCTTAAAAGACCTTATCTCCAAATGTCCTCTAAGCTACAGAGAGTTTGAACTTCACCATATGAACTTGGTGGAATAAAATTCAAACCATAATACAAACAATACATAAAATAAAGCAGGAAGAGGGAGGTAAACATGAGAGCAAAATAGGAGTTGAGATAGATGAGCTGTGGGGATTGCACAGACTCTGTAGGTCACCCCAGGGAACTTTGCTCTTCATCTCAGGGTTATGGAGAAGACCTCGTACATTCAATAAATATGGATTCCTTACTTAATTAAAACAAGAAGATCCTTACATCTTATTTAGCTCTTCTTGAATGCTTAATCTCAACTAAGAGTCTTTACCAAACTCTGAAAGTATAGAATATAGAATATGTCAACTCCTACAGGTAGAAATTCACTCTACAGTGTTCAACGGATTAATTTAGCTGGGAGGAAACATGCCTGGTAAGAATTTTCAAAAACTACCTGTACTGATAAGAAAGTATTCTAAGTTCAGCACCATACCTTAGATTTGGGGGACTCTGTGTGTAAAGATGATGGTCTTGATAAAGTAGGGGATGAATATGTGGCCATGGTTTTATTTAATTTGACATTACATCATGTTTTTGAAAATCTGTTTGTTGATGTTTGAATTAGTTTGCTAGGGCTATAGTAACAAATTACACCTACCAGTGGCTTAAAACAAAACGAATATTATTCTCTCACAGCCTAGGAGGCCACTCATCTTCATTAAGTTGTCAGCAGTGTTGGTTCTTTCTGGAAGCTCTGAAGGAGAATCTGTTCCTTGCCTCTCTCCTAGCTTCTGGTAGCTGCTGGAAATCTTTGACATCCTTTGGTTTGTAGCTGGCTTCACTCCAGTCTTTGCCTCCTCCTTCACATGGCCTCTGTCCCTGTCTAGGCACGTGTGTGTCCTCTCCTCTCACAAATACATCTGTCATTAGATATAGGACCCACCCTGATCCAGCAAGACCTCATCTTAACTAATTACATCTGCAAAGATGATATTTTCCAAAAAGGTCAAATTCTGAGGTTTCAGCTGAGCATGGATTTTTGAGGGACACATTTCAACCCAGAGCAGCTCCCAAATTTAAAAAAATAAAAATAAAAATCTTAACTATCTATAGGGATCAAACAGCTAATGCAGAGTTGTCAAGTTAGTCAAGATAAACAGTAGTTGACTTATCTCTTAGAAGGTGTGAGAGGAGAAAGTGAGGAAAGGGTGGCAAACTGGAAGTACAGATCCTGTCTCAAAGAGGCGGTTCCTAGCCAGGTTCATCCAAATGTATTCATAGAAAAATTCGGACAGCGAATTAACAGATCACTACTCTTCATGAGAATCCAGAAATCAAAAGTTAAGGGAAATATATAAATATAAATATAAATATATATAATGTTCAAAGAATAAAAAATATGTGAGCTAAAGGGTTCCAACTCTAACCCACCAGAACTCAATCTGCTATATCAAAACTGTAGAAGTATAGTTCTTAAGAAAACCCATCTGGCATTAGATTGGTTCAGAACAGAGCTGTGGCTCTCCAGTGTCTTCCCATCAAGTTGTCTTACTCAGTTGGCCTGAGTGATCAGGCATGACTCATTTTTTAAAGCTACCCTGGTGATGCTAGTGAGTAGGTTAGTCAGCTTTTCATTGCTATGACAGAAATATCTGACAAGAACCCCTCAGAGGAGGAAAGATTTACTTTGGATTGTGGTTTCAGAGGATTCAATTAATAGTTGGCTGGTTCCAAGGCAGAAATATCATGGCAAAAATGTGTAGCAGAGGAACGTAGTTTAGTTTCCAGCAGCTGAGAAGCAAGGAGAGAAAGGAAAGGGTCTAGGACAAGATTAACCCTTCCAAGGCACACTACCAGTGACCTACTTCCTCCAACAAGGTTTCACCTCCCAGGTTTCCACTGAGGAGTTTGGAACATCCATGATCATTGCCTAAGAGTCCCACCTTTGTACCTTGGTGCACTGGGGACCCTGATTGAAACCCATGAGCATTTTGGGGAACATTCCAGATCCAACAATAGCAATGAGCAGTCAGAGAAACAGGACTGTAAATACTTAGCTTCATTGAATCCCTTATTTAGCACAGGGTCTACCTGATCATATATTCAATACATATTTATTAGTTCAATTAATGAGCAACTACTTTAATAGAATAAATACATTGGTAAGAGATGAAGATTAAAAATAGCAACCCCAAAAGACTAAAGATAGGAAAGTAGTATCTCGCTGTGGAAGTTATAATGGATTATATGTTATTTCTTCTGACAAGTGAGAGATTTTGTAGAAACAATTACTTCATTCATCTCCTAACTTCCTTTGAGATTAGTAAGTGTCACATATTATTAGCCCCATTTTTCAGATGAATAAATTTGATCTCCTACTGCAGCTTTCTCTTCAACTGCATTATTATTTTTTAATTCCACTAAGAATGTGATGGATATCCTAAAGAAAATGGAATTAGAAACAGCATTTGTAGCAAAGGAATGCAGTCACCATATTTTTTTTTCAGTCGCATGTTCAAGGCAGGATTCATTAGGAAGCCTCACTTGAGGAGTTGGAGAAGGAAATAAAAACCCTGTAAGTGAAGACTGTGCAATGAGATCCATCTGGTCAGTGAAGGAGTCCATTCTACGGAGCCACTGTTAGTGTAGACTGGAAGTCAAAATATCAGACCAGGAGTTGGGCAGGTGGACAAGTACTCACTGCCTGGTGCTAATGTTCCTAAGCTGTGTGCATCTCTCTACCTGTAACTTCCTCAGCTATAATTTGGCTTTCACAATATCAGCTGCCAAGTGGGGCTCTCGTGAAGGTTAAATGATAAAATTTTGTGAAGTACTTGGCACACAGAAAGTACTCCTTATTATTGTTGCCAGAATACTGCATTTTAGGCTTCATTTATCTGTATCTTTCTTAGGACAAAATCATGTTCAAGGTGAAATTTAGTGGACTTTCTTGTACTGTTGCTTGATTTCTCATTTCCATAATTACCATCTTAGTTAAATTTTAAGTTTCATGAGAGCAGAGACGATGTTTTTGCCAGGTCAGAGCAGGTGCTCAATGAATATTGATGAATAAAATAGTAAGTTACATCACATCACTCTTTTATGCAAATATCCCCCATTTTCTCCCTGCTTTACTCTGCAGAAAAGCCTAAGTTCTTATAATGCACTCTAGGACTCTATAAGATTTTATACTAAGAAAGTCTGGATAGAATGAATAAGGAAAACAAGTTATTTTTTTCCCTCAAAAGTCCTTTCAAGTGTGTTATTAAAAGTCAAGGGTCAGGTAATGAGTGAATCATAAAATGAACGGGCAACTAGGCCTATAGACACCAGTGCCTTGCCCAGGGATAGAGGGGCAGAAAGATTCATTACATAATCAACACTCTGTTGGGCTAGAAAATTAACGTTATGATCCCAAATCTTATTAAAAAATCCCAAATCTTATTAAAAATCAATTTGTAAATTATATTTGTGATCTCTTTGTCATAAAGAGAATCAGCCTCATTGAGCTGCAGCCAGCTTTGACTCCAGCTCGCTTCTCACAAAAGAAAATGTTGTTACAATGCTGTTATTAAAATTTTTAGAACATGAAGCATGAGTTACTTGTGTGAGGTTGAAGAAGAGAAAGGGTACACTAAGATTTAGGTATTATTCATATATTCATGTTTATAATAAAGTTAATAAAAAGACATACTTAAGAGACTTGGTCCTATGGGATGCTTTATGGCAGCTATAGCAAAGAAATACTGCTGTCATTTTTGAAATGTTCCTTTTTATTTGTGTTCTGGACCTTAGACACGTTTCTCCCAGCATTCATTGGTAAGGAAGGAGAAACTGATCTATCCAGAAGCCATGCCTCTGTAACCTCATTTGAACCTCCTAACCATCCCAGGAAACAGCCAAGTCTGGCATTCTTATTATTCCCATGATACAAGTGAGATCAAAGAGACTCATCAAGAGCCACTTTTCTGGAGTCTTACAAACAAATAGTGGCAGAGCTTAGATTCCAAATAGTTATTTTGGATTCCAAAGCCACAGTTTATCCTCTATAAATATTATCTTCAATATACCCCCCAATACTTATATATTAGCTCCCTATTTCAGCTTTACTACTAATTCCAGTTATTTTTTAAATACCATCTCTTAAAATGAAGTTACAACATTCACATTGTCTACAGTGTAATGAAGTAAACATTTAACCAATGACATTAAAGGCTGTGAGAACAGACCATAATGAGTGCCCATATTGCATGGCTATATAATCTGCCATCTAAACAAGGACATTTTTGAGCACAGAAAAAAAGGTGATAGCTATTAGACATGGAAAATGAAACAAAACAAAACAAAACAAAATGAAAAACCAACACAGTAAGGCCTGAGAAAATGAGTGAAAAAGAAAGCCATACATGGATAGCTTTCTCAGTGCATTCCTTCCCAATGACAGAACAGTCCCTGGAAAGGACAGCAAAGCATTGATCCTTCCCCAAATAAATCCTTCCCCAGTGTCAGTATCATAGGACCCTGAAGGGAAGGAGATAAACACTGAATGCTGACCTCAGACCCTCCATTTTTCTCCAAGTAAAATTATTGCCCAGTAAAAGCAAATTTTCAAATTCTCACAAAACCTGTTTCCTGAGTGCCCAAACAGATATGCTCACTAGACCACTCCTCAAAAATAATCTATATAAACGCAGTCCCTTTCTCTGTTCAGTGGCTCATTTTCCACCAGGAAAGTGGGTTCACTGGCACCATTTCATCCCTGCATCCCCTTCCTGAATAAACAGCTGAGATGACTTGTGAAGATGCATCCTGGTAAAGCTTATGCAAATATCCCCAAATCTGAAGAACTCCAAAATCCAAAATACTTCTAGTCCCAAGCATTTCAGATAAGGGATACTCAACCTGCATTGGACTTTGAAAACATTGTAGCTTTGACCATCTTGTGGTTTAGTAACACTTGCCTAGGAGAATTTACAATCATTCTTGTGCACTCGGCTGACTAAAGCTCTCTCCAAATGTTTCATGAAATACAGCCAACCCAAAGGTAAAGAGGATCATCACGTGGGGTCCTACCTTGATTGAGTGGGAAAATGAGTCTCGGGTAGAGAGGGAAACACAGAGAGACTCAAAGAACAGAGAAACACTGAGGAATAAAGAGGCAGACAAGGAGTCAGAGAAACTCATGGACAAAGTTTCTCAGGGCGATAAGAGAGGGACATAGGCAAAGATGGAGACTAAGGGACCTGGATTAAGAAACAAAGGGAGAGCGCTAGAAAAGACAAAGACAGGCCAGGAGAACCAGAGAAACAAACTTAAGAAGCAGGTTAGTATTCATCATTTGAAAAGCAGGTGTCTTTAAGTGGCAGCTCTAAGTGGAATGAAATTTGCTTTATTTGCATTTAGATACTGTAGATTATTTTCAGCAAATTCAAGCACCTGCTGGCTGCCTCCTTCTGAATTAACTGATGGAAAAGGGACCTGTTTTACAATCAGACAAACAAAACAGGTCAGATAGGAAGCTTAGAATTATGTCTCCAAAATTCAGGTTACAAAATGAAATGTAGCCATTTCTCCTCTGATTTTGTCACTAACACTGCAGTTGTGCTTCTTATAGGGGAACAATTTAGAACGCAACACCCAGTAACAATTGTATGATTTGGTTGCATCTTTCTGCAAAAATTATTGCCAGATTATGAACCCTGAATAATGTGCAGCCCTATGTTTTCAGGAATAAGTTTTAAAATTTGAAATGAACTGTGTGTGTGTTTATGAACTATAATCTCACTTAAGAAGCAGGCATCCAGCAGACAGATCACATTTGCAAGTAGTGAAGAATGTACCTCCTACTCCTGCTTTAAGTCACTGCTAATGAATCAGTTTGTCACCAATTCAAAGGACCCAGATGGGATCACAGTGCTTCTAAAACTCCTAGTGATTCTGTCACAGTTATTGATCCTTGGGAAGATACCATCTCTGTTAAAATATTCTAAGTCATTTTTCCCCCCATCAGATATCTACAGGCATAGGAACTAAGAAGAAAAACATTGTCCATAATTCAAAAGCAAAAGATGGAAGCTGAACAGGGCTGTGAATTATGGAGTAGGAACCTTTATTTCAAAGCAAAACCCCAGGAAATATAAGTTTTTGCTTTCAGCTATGCTGCACAAAGGAGGAAGACAAGCATAATTCTCATTATGGTGAAATTTCCACTTCTATTACCATCATCAGTACTTGCTGAATTCTTAATTCATGGTCCATCACTCAGCACTGAAACCTGACATTTACATGTAATGGCATTTCTTGTCTAATAGCAAAAGCAGCCAGTGAAAAATGACCACTTATATGCACCATTATGGAAATCTTCATGGTCAGAGGCAGGGAGGCACCAGGAGGATGAAGAGCTGACTCGTTCCCTGAAAGCCCAGGTTCTAGCAGATGAAAACTGTCCCCTTGGTGAAAATGAATGCACTTTCATGCAGTTATATTACAATTAAAGTGGTCTTCATATTTATACATGTGTTTTTATTCTTTTTGGTACTTCTTTTTTCATTATTTTTGAAGGGCCAGTACTCCTGCAGCTGGGCTTGCATTGGAGATGAAGGGATAGAGAGTTGACTGAGTTTTGAACACTAAGGTGTTAAAATTGTGAAAAGATCATTAGACTTGGTGGTTTATGTTGCCAATTAATTTAATATATTAATCTGTGCATGTAGGTGTCAGTAAATACTACTTTAACAAATCAATAAATGAGTGCTACTAATTACTCAACAAACTTAGTACATAATCTATGAAATATATTGTGCTAATTATTAGTAATTAAAATAGGGTAAGGGACTTTCTCATTTCATTTAGGTATGTTTTCTCAAATAAACCTTAATGAAGCCTTTTCTAGCCACCATATTTAAAATTACAAGTCTTTCCCACCCTGGCCACCAAGGTATATCTCTGTGCCTCACCACTGATTTCTGTTTGATAGACTTTATGTTTTCCTATCTATTTTTTTATTATTTTTTCCTCCTCAACTATATTTTAAGGTCATTAAACTATGAAGTTTTGTTTTCTTAAGGTTTTATTCCCAGAACCTAGGACAGTGACTAGTACATAGCAGGCACTCAAGAATCTTTTCTGAATGACTGAATAAACAGAATCTTCCCCTCAACAAATTCAGGGTTTAAATATAGAAATCAACAAATCAATCTTGCATTGTAATAGGTGTTATGCTAGAAATAACTGATTGGATTCTCAAGTAGGGACTCTCTATAAATGTGAGCACTGTGAATCTATAATGATTCAAAGAATGTTATTTACAATGTATATAATATATGCATTATAATAAATATTTTTTAATAAATGAATAGATAAGTGTTTGTGTGATGAAATTAATCTGTCATAGTGTTCTGTGTAGGAGTAAATGTCCTACACACTAAAGCACTTTCTGGTTGACCCACCTTCCTCATCAATTTCTGTTTATTGTTATTGACTGGGGAATACAGTCCCACCTTGTTTCTTTCAGTGTCACCTTAGCAGACTACTTTCACACTATCTACTTGGGGTATGGGGGAACTGTGTCACTCACTGGCAAGGGAGATATCATGCCAAGTCTAAATGAATCTGCTAATTAGTTGACATAAAGTTAATTTGCACATTCTGAGACCATCACAAAAGACATATAAGCATCTTAAAAACATTTCATGCTTTTAGTAGCTTTTGATTGAATATTTGATGTACCAGGCACTTTGCAAAGTAATGAGAATTCAGTAATGAATGAGAAAGATACCGTTAAAGATTTAATTATATGGTTGGGCATACTTTCACCATATTTTCTATCTGTTCCTTCTAGTTTTTGTCCCTCTATTTCTCTGTTCCTGACTGCCTTCAAGTTATATGTTTTAAGCATTCCATTTTAATCTTCCTGTTGAGGTTTTGACTATAGCTCCTTGTATTATCTTTAGTTGGTGGCCTAGCATCTAGCAATTGCAATATGTCTCCTTCATTTTTTATTAATTTTTATTTTTTCTAATTAATTATACATGACAGTAGAATGCATTTATGCATTTTGATAAATCATACATAAATGGAGTGTAATTTCTCATTTTCTGATTGTACATATTGTAGGATCACAACAAACATGCAGTCATATATGTATGTGAAGTTATAATGTCTGTTTCACTCTACTGTCCTTCCTATCCCCATACCCCTTCCCCTCCCTTCACTCCCCTCAACCTAATATAAAGCAACTCTATTCTTCCCTTGTACCCCCCTACCCCTTATTGTGAATTAGCATTCACATATCAGAGAAAGCATTTGGCTTTTGATTTTGGGGGGTTTGGCTTATTTTACTTAGCATGATATTCTCCAACTCCAACTATTTACCAGCAAATGCTATAATTTCCTTCTTCTTTAAAGCTGAGTAATATTCCATCATATATATATGTGTATGTATTATATATAATATTTTCTTTATCCATTCATTAGTTGAAGGATACTTAGGTTGGTTCCATACTTTAGCTATTGTGACTTGAGCTGCTCTAACATTGATGTGCCTGCATTACTGTAGTATGCTGATTTTAAGTCCTTTGGGTATAAACTAAAGAGTGTGATAGATGGGTCAAATGGTGATTCCATTCCATATTTTCTCAGGAATCTTTATTCTGCTTTCCATAATGGTTGCACAAATTTGCAACATGTTTGCACTCATACAGCAATGAGTGCTATATGAGCAATGAGTGCCTTTTCTCCCACATTCTTGTCAACATTTATTGTTGCTTGTATTCTTGATAATTGCCATTCTGATTGGAGTGAGATGAAATCTTAGAGTGGTTTTGATTTGCATTTCTCTAACTGCTAGAGAGATGTTGAACATTTTTTCATGTATTTGTTGATCAATTGTATAAATTCTTCTGTGAAATGTCTGCTCACTTCCTTGATCCATTTCTTGATTGGGTTATTTATATTTTGGGTGCTTGTGTGTGTGTGTGTGTGTGTTATATATCCTAGAGATTAATGCTTTATCTGAGGTGCATGTGGTAAAGATTTTTTCACAATCTGTAGGCTCTCTATATTATTGAGTTTTTCTTTTGCTGAAAAGAAGTTTTTAGTTTAAGTCCATCCCATTTATTGATTCTTGATTTAACTTCTTGTGTTTTAGGGGTCTTGTAAAGGAAGTCAAGTCCTAGGCCAACATGGTGAAGATTTGGGCCTAATTTTCTTTGAGTAGGTGCAGGGTCTCTGTTCTCGTGCCTATTGTCCTTGAAACTCTAGCCAGAGCAATTAGACATAAGAAATAAATTAAAGGTACACAAATAAGTAAAGAAGAACTCAAACTATGCCTATGACATGATTCTATATTTGCCTATGACATGATTCTATATTTAGAAGATCCAAAAAATTCCACCAGAAATTTCTAGAACTAAGAAATGAATTCAGCAAAGTAGCAGATTTCAAATCAATACCATAAATTAAACACATTCCTATACATCAGTAATGAATCCACTGAAAGAGAAATAAAGAAAACTACCACATTCACAGTAGCCTCAAAAAAATAAAATACTTGGTAATCAATCTAACAAAAGAGGTGAAAGACTTCTACAGTGAAAACTATAGAACATTAAAGAAAGAAACTGAAGAAGACCTTAGAAGATGGAAAGATCTGTACACCTAGATAGGCAGAAATAATATTGTCAAAATGGCCATACTACCAGAAGTATTACACAAATTTAATGCAATTCCTTCACTTTTTATAGGTTACTTAGAATTGACATTGTGCCACTTTGTGAAATGTAAAAACTATACATCAGTAAAAAGTTCATTCTCCTCCAGACCTTCATGCTACTATTGTTAGAAATTTTGCATCTGTAAATGTAATAAACTCCACAATAGTTTCATTTTTAGTTTTGAGTAAATAAAATAGGAAAACAAAATAATATTTCATTTTTATTCACTTATTTTCAATGTCTAGTGCTCTTCATTTCCAGCTATAGATTCAAGTTTCCCTAAAATTTTCCCTTAGCCTGAGGAAATTCCTTTGGTGTTTGCTGTAGTGAAGGTCTCTTAGCTATGAATCTTCACAGATTTAGTTTATGTAAACATGTATTTATTTCCCCTTCATTCTACAAATACTATTTTTATTGCGTATAGAATTTTGGGTTGATAGTGCATATGCCTCTTGTGTGCTATTACACTGTTTTCTGGTTTCTGTTGTTTCTGATGACAAACCATACTTATATACCAGACCAGTTTGTGTACTTTGCTTCTATTTATTTTTTTGAAGTCTTTTCTCATTTTTAGTTTCAGCACTATGATTGTAGCTGTATATGATAAAGTTGTAAAGGACTCTTCTCATATTTGTCTTGTTTGAGATTTAGAAGTTTATTAGATCTCTACATTAATGTTTTTTAAACCATTATTTCTTCAACATTTTCTCTCCTCTCCTGTCTCCACTTATACTTATGTTGGACTTCTTGACATGATGTTCATATTACCAAGACACTTAATTTCTAAAGTCTTTTTCTCTCTATTTAGATCGAATGATTTATTTCTGCTGATTTCTACTTAGGCTAAGTAGTCCCCAATCTGCTGTTAAGTGAGTTTTGTAAATTTTACTTTAGATATTTTATTTTATTTCTAGAATCACCATTTGGTGATTACTGTTTTAATTATTTTTCTAAAACTCTCTACCTGTTACCTACTATGACCATCTTTTTCTTGAAAGTCATTCCCTGCTACTTTTTACATTTGCCTCATCTCAGGGTCTGTTTCTATTGATTGCTTTCTTATCTCAATTATGGGAAAGGTTTTTTGGCTCCTTTACATGTTGAATAATTTTTGATAGCCCAAGAGACATTATTATGATATGAAGGAGTTTAGATCATATTATATTATCTAAAATTGGCTGAATATTGTTCTAGAAGACATTCCATAGTGCAATGGTTCTCTTCAGTCTTTCTAGCTTTGGTTATGTCTTCTGTTTGGAAAGATCAATTTTGGTCACTTACTCCAGAAAATCATTCTTACTCTACAAATGATTTTTCTGAGTGCACATGTGAATGTCAGTGATGCATAATACAGTTTATTTCTTTTATTTTTCTTTATTTTTCATTATCTTTTTTTTTTTCCTGGATAGGCCAGATCTCCAATACTCTCCTTCAGTATAGGATTTCTGTTGTCTCCATTAGATTCTCAGTCATTCAGCAGCTTTGCATGATAAGGACTATGAAGCTTTACCCTCATCGTTCATATTTCAGCCTTTGAACAATAGCTCATATTTAAACCTCATTCAGGGTCTTTGCTCCTTACCATGCACAGACATTACTTCTCCATTTTGGTTTCCTAGAAACTCCAGGAGTTTGGAATGCCACTTTGCCACCACAGCTCAAGGAGCACAAACTTAACTTGGACTTCATCTCTCTGACTTGTGGAAGAAACATGCACCAGGAAGAGTGAGGGGGTATGCTTAGGGTCACCTCTTGAATGTCTCTTCTACAGAGCATCATAGTTCTGTACTGTTTATTTTCCTGTGTTTAAAAATATTTGCTTCATATAACTTACCTGGTTGTATGATTGCTTGTAGTACGACAGCACATCCTATAACATTTATTCTTTAAAGGTTGGAAGTGGAAATCCTCAATCTTACATTGCTGTGGGGAAGACAGATCAAATATGTAATTGTATCATTAGCTGTTTTCATTGTACTTGTATGAAGGAGAAATAAAAGAAACTGCGGGAACATATAACAGTTCTTGATAACCCAGTTTGAAATGTCATGTAAGTTTTTCCTCAGAAATGATCATTTAACTACATCTCAAGGATGAACAGGTGTTAACTTGGCAAAGAGGAGGTAAAACTTACATTCACATGCAGAAAGGAGCATATGAAAGTCGCTAAGACAGGAGGAAATATGGTATTCTCAAATAAGTGGAAAACTTTATGTCTAACATTTACCAAGAGTGCATTCTGTGAGAGTCAGTGTGCCAAATGTTTTCTGTATTATTTTTCTTGATACCTACAATGTTTTGAGGTTGATACTATTGCTAATTTATTTCACCAGGGAGAAAACTGAGATGCAAAGAGACTTAGTAATTACAAAATCCCAGGTCACATGGTGCTGGATATAACTCAGGCTATTTGGGGCCAGTCCCTGAAAACTGAACCACCACATTTTAAGGAGAAAAGAGCAGAATAATCTAGTAGCCAAGAGAGAGAGGCAAGGAAGAGTGGCGGGGTGGTGGTGGGGGAAGAAGGAAGGAAGGAAGGAAGGAATGAAGGACGGAAGGAAGGAAGGAAGGAAGGAAGGAAAGAAAGAAGGAAGGAAGGAAGGAAGGAAGGAAGGAAGGGAAGGAAAGGAAAGAAGGAAGAGGGGGAGAGGAGAAATTTTGTCACATCCACATCCTGAGAAGAGTAAGACCTCACTGAGGAGAAAACACTATAGAAACAAAGTAGGAGTGATACACAAATTATATATAAATATGTTCTTGAAAGAGACTTAAATGCTGTTTTAACGATCAAGATTCTTCCATATAAATCCCTTTGTTTTACAAAGGAAATATAGAGACTGAAAGTTCAATGACCTGTAGGAAGTCACCCAGCTTGAAGTAGTAAGACAGGAACTAAAATCTCAGGCTGCTAGCTCCTATAATGGCAATCTGTCTATTCCACCCAAGTGGAGCAAGGGGAGCACCTGTGAGTGTGGGGGAAGGACGAGCTTCCTTCTCCACACTCCCTGCCTGTGATTCCAGGAAACCCATTTGAGATTGAGTTTGGCAGAAACAAGAACTTAAGGGAAAATCAACCAGCCCAGCAAATATTCCTTGGGTGCCTGCCATGAGTGCAGAGTTTGACTAGATGTTAAGAAATCAAATCAGAAGCAAAGGAGCCTGGTAAGAGGCTAACTTCATGCCTCTGTCCTACTACAGAAGGCTGTAGAAACTTCTCTCAAGCTCCTTGCCAGAACAGGGTCTCACCTACAACAGGTCCCGATACCCTGCAGTACAGGGCACCAGGGTGAGATGGTGGGACAAGAGGGACGATAGAGCAGAGGGGCCAGGTGGCCTCTCCCCACAGACCAGTTGGAGACACGTGAGGGAAAGTTGCTGCAGGAAAGCATGTTTGAACTGTTTCAAAGGCTGCCTAGGGATGTGAAGTTGGTAGCTGGTAAGGGCTGAACAGGTTGAGGGGGCAGGTATGGAGGCTGCAGAGGCAGAATGGAAGGAGTAGGGTCCTGCCTGAGCCAAACCCCAATGCCCCACAAAAGCTTACAGAGCAGAGGATGCTGAGGTGGGTGCATGCTTCTGGAGATGGAGAACAAAGAAACAAAGCCAAGAGTCTGATTTCTATAAATCAGACTTTCGATCACTTTTCCAAATTTACACATTTAAAACATGTAAATCACATATCAAAGCATACTTAGATACAAATCTAGGGAATGAAGTCAGGTCTTCACTTGTACAAAGTGAATTTATTGACCTTCTATTATGGGAGTTCCTCAACCAGCATGTGGGATATTGAGTGAACAAGATCTTTCACATGGCCCAATTCCCAAGGCCAGAGGAAGGTCTGCTTTGTGAGTTCCAGCAAAGGCAAGCCAAGCGGGGCAGTGTGCTCAGTGGGCAATGGTCTGGAGCAATAAGGAGGGCAGATGGAATAGGAGCAGAGGGCAGGCAAGCCAGATCCTGCAGGGACTGGGTTCCCTGCTAGGAAGGGGACAGTTTTTTCCAGAAAATGATCTGGCTCAATTTACATATTTCCTACTTGGTTTTGTCACTCACCCACGCACAAGGGATTTACCCAGTGGTCACTGATGGAGAACTGCATCAGCTCCAAAGGGAAAGAGATCCATAGCCTTGGGGTCAGGACTTGTTTATAATTGCAAGGTAGGAATTATGAATTAGAAAAGGAACACGTGATACACTTGTTATATCCATACCATAAGGATGGTCTGACCTCAATTTAAATTGCGTCTCTTGCTTTCGATTTCTATTTGACACCTTCCAAACTAATTTTGAAGAAGCAATAGATAATAACATGCAAATCCGGGCTTCTATGCACCCAGAGTGGTAAGCTGATGAGGAGCTAGTCTGCTGGCTCCTCTTGTTTCAGGTGTTTGCTCGCCTGCCTGGACGGTCACTGTTGATATTCCTTGAGTCCTTTCCAACTGCCTAAAGTCACAGATGGTGCTCTGTCTATTCCTGGGTTAACATTTCATAAACACACTTTGCTTCTTTTGGAATTGTTCTGCTTGAATAAGTTCCATTCATTAATGTGCACATATGAAAAATGTGAAGGATTGTCACATCTCCGGGCATGTCAGCGTATGCTGATGAAGCTGCCTATGGAGGACGTTTGTTTTTTCACTTTCAGGGAAGGCAAAGGTACTAACAGGTGATTGCAGTGTGAATGATTTATGCCAAACATCTCTCTCCTCTGTAATCAAAGACGGGGAGCAACGAGAACAGAGAATTGTGATGTGGGCTCCTAACACTGGTTTGAATATTGAAGTTTCAATCCAGTTACCTCTTTGAGTGATGTTTGTCATACTCCTGATCTGAGACCAAAAATCCCACCAAATTTCACTTTTGGCATGCTATGGATAACCTTTCATGCTTCTGTTTTCACTTGTTAATCATTGTCTTTTAATGCAATACAAAGAATTTTTTTCAAAAGAAAGCCCAAATAAGGAGAAAGATATTTTGGAGTCTCAATCCAGTGCCTGCGATTGCCTGAGCAGATGGCTGCATCCCGATCCTGCCTGCCTGGCTTCTCTGATAACCCCTCCAGCACAGCCCAGGGCCTCCGTGCAGACAGCATTAACAGAACTGATCGTGTATTTTCTAGGTTTCCTCTACGCTCAGAACAACACCAAGCGCAGCATTAAAGAGCGACTCATGAAGCTCTTGCCCTGCTCAGCTGCCAAAACGTCGTCTCCTGCTATTCAAAGCAAGTTTGGTTTTTTGATTTTTTTTTTCCACCCCCAAACTGTTTGCTCTGTTTGTTAGGTTTGCATGCGTGGCAGTTCTCTGCTTCTCAAAAGAATCAATATATCATATACTGCAAAACAAACTCCAACTGATGTACTCGTGTTTACCTGCATACCCAGGAGTACTTCTGTGCCATTATGAAGCACTTCCTATTTGGCAGACTGACAGCACAGTGTGAGTGGCAAGAGCCTGTGCTTCAAAGCTTTGGGGCATTTTTGTTTGATCTGAGGGTTGGGGACTAGAACTCTAGTAATTCACAAGGTATGGTTCAACTTGTTGGCAAAGCAGCTGGACATTTTAAGCCATATTATCTTTTTTCTTTGGTTTTAAAATTGTGCACATTGGTGGGATCGCATGTGATGTTTCAATACATGCATTGTGTAAGGGTCACATCGGAGTGAGCATGTCCATGGTAACAAATGTTTATCATTTTTTATGGTGAAAACATCAAAATACTTTCTACTAACTTCTTTGGAATATATAATATATCATCACCTACCGTGCAATAGAAATCAGACGTTACTTCTCCAATCTAATTATAATGTAGTAGCTGTAGTTCAATCTTCCCCATTCCCTCCCCGCCACTCTCCCCAAGCTCTGGAAACCACTGGACTCTCAAGGTCTATCAGATTAACTTTTTAATCCCACCTGTGAATGAGATCACGTGGTGTGTCTTTCTGTGTCTGGGCCTTATTTCATTTGACATAATGACCTCCAGTTTCATATTTATTATTGCAAATTATAGGATTTAATCTACTTTACGGCTAAACAGTAATCCAGTGTGTACATACACCATATTTCCTTTGTCTATTCATCCAATAATGGACAGTGGCTACTGTGAATAGTAGTAGGAGAAAACATGGAGTGTAGATGTCTCCTCAACATACCAGCTCCATTTCTTCCACATATGTACCCAGGAGTGGGATTACAAGATATATCATAGTTTAGTTTCAATTTTTTGAGGAACCTCTGTATTATTTTCCATAGAGCCTATAAACTTTTAAGTTTTTTTGTGGGGGGAGTGGGGCAGGTACCAGAGATTGAAATCATGGGAACTCGACCACTGAGTCACACCCCGAGCCCTATTTTGTATTTTATTTAGAGACAGGTTCTCACTGAGTTGCTTAGCACCTCACCTTTGCTGAGGCTGGCTTTAAATCGCAATCCTCCTGTCTCAGCCTCTGGATGCCTGGGATTACAGGCATGTGCTGCTGCACCTGGATTTGTTGTTTCTTGACTCACATGTGCTGGCTACTCAGTTTAGATACTGCCAAAGTTTAGTAATGTCACTGAATTAGAATAAAACACAAAAAAGTGGAAGATATTTAAACAAATGTGACTTTTTTTCTTTGCTCACTTTCTCCTTTTATCACTCAGGGTTCTCTAGAAAAACAAAACACACACACAAACACATATCTACTCATATGGACAAACACATATGCAAATGGGTTTATTTGGAGGAGTTGACTCACTAGACTACAGGGGACTACTATAGGGCAGGCTGGCAGAACCCAAGGTCAGGCAGTAAATACACTCAGTCTTCAGTCAGAATTTCTTCTTCAGGAAGACTGTTTTGGGTTGAGGTCTTCAACTGATTAAATGAAGCCCACTCTCACAATATAGCATTATCTGCCTTTTACTTAATGTCAACTGACTGGTGACATTGCACGTCTAGAATACTTCGTAGCAACACTTAGGTTAGGGTTTGATTAAATAGCTGGATGGCTGCAGTCTAGCCAGGTTGACATAAGACTAACCACAGTGACACTCCCTGTTTTCTTGTTCTCTCCAATTATGTGATGTTTGTATGAAGTAGAAAACAGAAGATGCCTACAGGGAAACCTCAACTGATTTTATAAAGATGTGATGTATAATTAATAATGTACATTTACAAATGTTCTGTGTAAAAAACATTCTTTTTTTACACATTTCTTTCTGAGAATCAAACCACTCTTAGAATCAGACAGAGAACATGGTGTTCTTTTCTAATGAGGAAAGACAGCGTTAAAAATCTAAGGGAGGCTGGGCTTTGTGGTGCACACCTATAATCCCACCAGCTCAGGAGGCTGAGGCAGGAGGATCACAGGTTCAAAGCCAGCCTCTGCAACTTAGCAAGGCCATTAGCAACTTAGCAAGACCCTATCACAAAATAAAAAATAAAAATAAAAAGGGCTGGGGATGTGGCTCAGTAGTAAGACACCCTGAGTTCAATCCTCCAGTTCCAAAACAAACAAAAACAAAAACAAAAACAAAACCAGAAAAAAACCCAGGGTAAATAAAAGAGAGCAGGGGCCCAAAATCTTATCTCCATGGCTCTCTGAATATTTTGCCACACCCTTTTGTAGTAGTCCATAAACTCAATTGATGATTTAAACACACGAATGCCCTAAAATTTCACTAATATTCTCAACACAAATGGAAGAAATATGAAAAGCACCTTAAATGATACATCCAATAAAATGTCCTGGAAAAGAACAGCAATAATTTTTCAATGGCACTGACCAATCATATACCATCATACCAAGACTTAATTATTTCCCTTATTTTATTCAGTGAATATCTATTCTATGTCACTTCCTGCTCCTTGTGCTGGGAGACAAAGCAACAAAAAAATAAGTATAAAAATATTAAAACAAAAAATATAAAAGAAGCAAACCCTATTCTACAAAAACTTGCACTATAGTCTGTGGGGGGAGGTGGCAGGACAGCATGCTTTTTATTAGCAATAATCCCATGTACAAAAAAATTAAAACTGTGGTTGAGATACATTGCTCCGGGTTTACTTTTATTTCACTTCACCCACATGCACACCATCTCACAGATAACACCAAACATGGCGCCCGTAGCCTAGAAGCCCATTATTTGGGAAAATGCCAAACCTTCATCCTAGGTGACACTGAAGCTGCAGGTGACTTTATTGACACTGTTGGTCAGAGACTGTTAGTTGTTAGCATCATTGCTTTTCTCTTTTCAATTGGAACCAAGATTTCCAATTCACCAGATATTTACCAGAAACACAGTCACTTGTACAATGTAGAAAGATAAAATGTAAATTTCAAATGGATCCACTTATCCACTAGTAGGCAACAAAATCTTCCTGTTCTTTTAGCACTTTCCCTGCTCCAATATCTAGTAAAGGAACCTCAAATAAATATAGAGGATGCAGCACAATTTCAAAAGAAAGGTGATAAAAATGAATCTTTCTTGAAAAAAATATACAAAATGTAACCAGAATTTATCAGAATGACTCTAAAAACAAATTTTTATAAAGATAACCATTTTTTATGAAACTGGCTGACAGTTTTATAGACTTGGCATACGACTTGTGGCAGGGGCTTACTTGGAAGAGAGAACACATTAATTCCATCACTGCACTAGCACATGATCTCATTAGCTGCCCCTCCATGGACTGAGCTTGGAGCAACTGGGCACAGGACCAAAAAGATGCTATGAGGTCAGGGAGCAAGAGGTAGGCAGGCAGCGCCAGATGTGTGATCAGAAAAACAGGACCACCATGTCTGTGTGCTGAGCCATGGAGAATCCCAGGGTGAGCCATGCCTTGACCAGTCACTAAACTCTGGTGGATTTTCTCTTTGAAATATCTTTGAAATGCACTTTGTGTCTCTGGTGCTGTGCCTCTGGCTCAGACCCTCATTATCTCTTCCAAGAACTATTGAAAGAGGCAAAGGGAGGGATCATCCTGGCACGTATTTAAATTCTGTTGTGCCTGTTGCTAAACAAAGGCGCAGTTATTTACATAAATTCTCTGCCTCTTAGTTTCTGATTTTAGTCTCCATTCCACAACAGGGTTTGGTTTGGTTTTTCTAGAGACCAGATCTGTAACAGGGAATAAAACACCATCAATTCACTTCTCTCATGGAGCTTATTGGAGAAGAGAGAATAAACGTGATCTCTGAAAGTGATGAGTTTTATAAAGGACATGAAGCAGTGCTGCCCAAGGAGCTATCTTGCCTGGATCAATTGCTGAAGCAACATTTGAGACCCTAAAGCAAAAGGAAGCCAGTAGCATGAAGGTCTTGAGAGACAGCTCCAGAGGAGGAAAGAAGCACAGCTTATTCAAAATGTAGAAAGACCATGTGATCTTCAGAAAAGTGGGTTGTCTTGGGTATAGATAAGGTAATTTCATGCGACATACTTAGTACATGGAACATCACTGAGGATGAATACATGACAGATATTAGCTCAGTTGATATGCTCAGCCACCTTCTCAGGCAGACACATTATTTCCTCCATATATTACCCAAGAAAACTAAGAGAAGTAAAGCAACACCTCAATTGGACTGACGGTTACCAGAAGGTGGAGAAAGCAAAAGCTATAGCTACAATGATATGAGGAATCCTCTTTTGGGATTAAGGTCAAGGAGTGTGGAGAGTATTGTCCATAGGGGTCAGTCTTCCAGACCCAGAGCAGCATTTAGATGGTGGAGGGTGGGCCAGGGGGCCAAAAGAAACAATGTTTCCCAAATTCCATACATTTGGGAATCTAGGAGTTGCTGTCTGAAGAACAGTGACAACTCTCAGCCTCAGTCACATGGCCTCTCTTTTGCTAGTGTTAGTCCTCAATTCCATAACATCCTTGAAGCTGAAAAACTGGTTCATAAATGCTTGCTGATACTGAGTAGATGTTTATAGGATTAAGGAATTTAACAACTCACTTCATGGATGAGTTGGTACCAAGAAATTCTTAGCTACCACACTCTTTGTGAGCACAAATAATTTTGTTAAAAAAAAAATAAGAGTTGTCCAGTCTTCACTGTATCTCTTCACTGAATAACTCTGAGTACTTCACCTTATCTTTCCATTCCCCAGTTCTTTTTTCTAAAGAATAAAGCAATCAATTTTTTCCTATTTATTCAAAGGACATCGTAGTAACGAAAAGGTTACTTACAGATAATAGGAGCTAACACAAAAGATAAAACACTAAACATCTGATTAAATGTGTGTTTATATTTATACCCATTTAATTTCAATTTGAATCATGATAAAACCTACCTAGTAATATCTCAGTGCCCTCATTCAATCAAATTAATGGATTCTCTAAATTCAGGCTCCATCACAGGGTTTTGTTGTCGGTTTGAGCAAAAATGGGAGAGTGAATGCAACAAGGTTACAGTGAGGCTAGACCAGTCACACCTGATAAGCCACCCTCAGGACACTTATTGCATAACTGCAAGGCACAGTTTCCAAATTGAACTTGATATGTTTGATGTCAAGTACTACAGAATATTTCTGTGTGTTGTTTTTCCTTGCATTGTATTGATCACGGAAAATTTGACATACCTCTCTTGGCAGAGGATCTATCTATTAGCATTTGAATGTTGGTGGATTTGTTTTTAAAAAAAAAGCCTTGAAATGCCAACATGATGCTAATTAAAATATAACAGTAACTGCTAGGAAAAATTTTTTTTAAATGTTTATCCTATGACGATTAATTAATCTTATGCTAATTCCTTGGTGAATTTAGCTTAAACTGTGACCTGGACATGTAGTCAGGAATATCTTTGGAGGAACAGAGGCAAAAACCATCAAGGTGTGTAAACTTAATTTTTAGTTATTTTTCAGTGAAATGCAAGGATGTCTCAATTGCATTATATTTATGAGCCCTAAAATATTATGTTCAAATTCTCTTGCTATTATTTTAATTTTATCTAACCAACATCTAGCACTAACTTGTGCTATACAAAAATAATTGCTTTGCATCCTTTATCTCATTATATCATAAAAATAATCCTGTAAGATGGACATTGCTATCCTCATTTTGCAGTATACAAAACTGAGGCATCTGAGGATGATTAATTTTCTTGGTCACTTCAGCAAGAAGAGGAAATTATAGGGCTAAATCTAGCAGTTGAGCTCCAGAGTCTATGTACCCACCAGTTTTCTAGTTATGTTCAAGGTTTTGGTCCTTTTTATAAAAACACAAAGACAAGGATTTCTCTTTTTTTTTTTTCCATTTAATGAACTTTGGGCCTCAGTCTCACCCTCCACAAGCGGAAACAGAGGCTACACCCAAGTCTCCTTCCAGATACAGCATTGTAGAAGCCCTTTGGTTGATATTTCTAATTTCTGGTGATGACAAGTAGGGTATGTTTTAAAACTACACATGGTTTACTCTTTTCATGATGCTTTACTACCCATGAGAGGCAGAAAGTGGCAAACACTAGAAGCTTCATTTAGCTCAAACATTGGTACTATCATTTATGTTTGGCTAAATGTTTTATTAATTCAAGTATTTTTCCCTTCTCTTTCAATGGGCTTTTTATAAGTTTTAACAAACTTTCTTTGAATATCTCATATTCATAATATTCCTTTGAGAACAACAGAATCCAAGAGTTACCATCTCACTTTCCAAACCAAAAAAGAGCAACATCAGATAAATTATTGATAGATATATACACATATACATATATATATGCATATATAAATATATATATATATATAGAAAGAGAGAGAGAGGTATTAAGTGGCTTGCCCAAAGTCAAATTTTTATTGACAACTGTAAAGTGGGCAATCTTTTATCCTGGTCTGTCATATATCTACTAGGAATCTTTATTAAACCATGACTGGATCTTCGTAAGAGAAAGCTGGAGGTAGGAGTCCCAGGACAGCCGTGTCCTGTTGTCAGGTTTAGTGAATTTCGCAACAAAGTGACAGGAAGTTATGGAGCACTGTTGAAAGGTAATCATGCCAGGCACATGGGAACGCACAGATCAGCCTTCCTCTGAAGGATGACATTGTGCTGAAATAAACAGACACCTCTATAGATCACTCGGATACAAAGACTACAAGTAAAGGACCATGAGCAGCAATGCCAGGGAGGTATTAGCATTACAGAAGCAAGTGTGGTAACAGGCTGGGACCAGCCTGTTAGGTTCACATCCTGATTCTAGGACTGACTGACTATCAAAAGCTTAGGTAACTTTCTTACCCTTTCTGGGATTCGATTTCCTCATCTGTAAGGTGGAAATAATCACAGTAAATATTTTCTCTCCTTGCTCATAGGATTTACATGAGCTTATGAAATGGTTACAACATTAATGTAAGTGGACAATGAATGCTGGCTGCTCCTGTTGTTAGTCCACCACCACAATGATCATGACCACTGTAGTCACTTAGATGAGACTGAGTAGTGCTTGTGTATATCACAGGTAGTATTTCAGCAGCTCCTTTGGGGACAAATCATCTTTTCATCAGAGAAATAAAAATCAGGTACTTGAGAAAATGAAGCTCAAGACAGTCAGGAGGGACAAGAACTGAGGAAGAGAAGTAGCCAGAAAAGTAAGACCCAGGACAGTTTTTGAAAGACCTTGCAAGCAAGAAGCATTAGTCAATTTTCCATTGCAGTGAGAAAATACCTGAGATAATCAACTTGGATAAGGAGGAAAGATTTATTTTGACTCACATTTTCAGAGGTTTCAGTCCATGGCCAGTTGATGCCATTCCCTTCAGGTCCATTGTGAGGCAGAACATTATGGTGAGGAATTCATGACAGAGAGAAACCGCTTACTGCATCCTGACCAGGAAGGGAACAGGGTCCCAATACCTCTTCATGGGTGCACTCCAATGACCTAATTCTTCCCATTAGGCCACACCTCCTGAAGTCTGTACACCTCCCAATCATGCCATAGGCTGGTGACCAAGGGCATTATTAACACATGCGAATTCAAGGCACATTCAAGATCCAAACCATAACACAAAGCAAGAGTACATTTACAACGCAGGGAGGCACTGGAACTTTTCAATAAAGATTTTCAACTGAGGAGTGATTCTGTGTCATAACTGGGGTTTTGAGTCAGCCAAGTGTACAAGGAGTTGATGCAAGTCCCATTTTAGAAGGGTAGATGGTGAACTTAAAGTCAGAGGAAAGACCAGCAAAGGACCAAAAGCAGCATTTGAAGGCAAGACACAGACAGGATGTCAAAACTCTGAACAAAAACCTACTAAGATATTTGCATCTGAATCAGGAAACAAACTGAAGCCCAGCACAATGATGCAGGCCAGTAATCCCAGTATTTTGGGAGGCTGAAACAGCAGGATTGCAAGCTCAAAGCCAGCCTCTGTAACTTAGCGAGACCTAAGCAATTTAGCAAGAGCCTGTCTCAAAATAAAATATAAAAATGGCAGGGGAGGTGGCTCCGTGGTCAAGTGCACCTGGATTCAATCATTGAATCCCTGGTATAAAAAAAAAAAAAGAAACAAAATAAAATTTATAGTGATAACATGACACAACATGACAAAAATAAATTAGAAGGCAGCAATTAAATTGATAAGAAGGAAAAGAAATGAAACAGGAAAATCAGGTGGAAAACTGGTTAAGAAGTCTATGCAAGGACTGAGGTTGTGGCTCAGTGGTAGAGCGCCTGCCTACCATGAGTGAGGAACTGGGTTCAATTCTCAGCACCCCAGATAAACAGATGAATAAAATAAAGGTCTATCAACATATAAAATGATTTTTAAAAAAATGCAAGAGAAAATATCAACAATTACTTTTTGTAGCACAACACTATTGTAAGCTCTAGAAATTGTTAATATTTACTACAAGGTTATGAGGAAGGCACAATATAATCCCTACTTAGAAGAGAAAAATCAAACAAATTGAATCACTAATCCAGGATCTCACAATTATTACAAGTCAAACCAGGAATCCGACATCAAACAGAACAGCAAGTTTAGGGTGTTTGTCACCAAATGGCCCTGCCTACAAGAGATGACAAAGGTCTAAATATATATGACAATAGTGGTGGAAGCTGGAGGGTGAATTTGAAATATTATTCCAAGGCATAATTGGAAAGATTGGTGAACAATCTTTGCTGTTGATTTCAGAAATGGCATAATGAACATTAATCAAGATAAGCAGCAGAGAACCGGGCCATGGGAGTAAGTTGAAGACAGATGACAGCTTGATTTCAGACATGTTGGCTTAAAGTGCCTGAAAGACAAGAGTAATCATTGAAACAGCTTTAAGCACACTTTATTGTTGATTAGTGTGTCTTATTTTTGGCTATCTGTATGGTGAAACTTTTTGCTTCCTATTTGATTTTTTCTACTATTTTTGGTACCTTTAATTTGAGCCAAAATGAATGGAGGGATGACTACTTCCAAATATCTGTGTAAAATAATAAACAAAAACTTCCTGTTTTTTCTTTTTTTAATAATTTGATGTTTGGTCAATCATATTACTGATAAGACTTATGCATACCCATTTTTCATCTGGCCTAAGAAGTTCCATTTGAGCTAAATTTGAGTCCAATCAACAAGTTTGGTTTCTGCTGGCTTGTGGCAGACACTGAGATAGAAACCTAACACTTCAAGCAGACTCAATTTCCTACCCCACCAGGTCTATAAAATACAGATTCTGGCTATGTTATATGCTTAGATTGTTGGGTTTAAGTTCAGACTTCTTACTTTCAAATTACCTTCTTGCTGAGGGATTTGGAGCATTGACTCTTATGGGCAACCATTCTTTTCAGAAACACCAGTCCATCTTTGCTTGCAAGTTTTCATTCAAAAAAGAATATCAAAAGACAAGTTCTGGAGATGATCAGAGAAAACCTTATTTACTATTTAGCAAAGTGTTTTCAGGTGAAACATTGGGTAAGAAAGCTAAGCTGTAGTATGCGTGTAATTTTTTCTGAATCTCTTTGAGCTAAATGTATTCTCCAGTGAGTGCTTCTGAAGGTAATAAAATCCAGAGTTAATTCATCTAAATGAAAGCATCAAAATAATCAATGCTTTAGGTGAGCAGATATTAAAAGTATCCATGGAAAATCTGTCATGTAATAACAAAAACGTACATGTGGATTCTATGACATACTATGTATTATTCAAAATCCTCTGAGATAACCTTCTGTGTTGTCTTCTATGATAATTGCCATTTTACAGATGAGGAGACTGAGGATGTGAGGTATTAAATGACTTGTCCTAAATTATACAACCTCTAAGCAACAGAACTTGAACTCAAACCCAGGTCATTTAATCACTGATTAAAAACTTTATCAATACCTGCTATGCATAAGGTATTATCCTAGGTGCCAAGGATATAACCAGGGCTAAGCCAGACACTGGTCTAGCCACCATGCACTGTTCAGCTCCTTGTGTTAAGGGTGACAGTAGACATGAAGGTCAATGACATACTCCTACGAATAACAAAAAAACACTATCACTAATTGAGCATTCACTATATGCTAGACATGTATACCATTTCACTTAATGCCTAGAATCAACCCATTCTGTAATATTGGGTACTATTTTATTATTATACAATTATGCAATTAACTCTTAATTCTGCTCTTCTGCTGACCCTAGGAAAGGAGGGAGGATGATGTTTGCTCATGTAGAAATCAAACACCCAAATAAAAATCGGAAAACTACTAGCAAAGGAATCTAAGGAGAAAATAGAGTTATTTTGGAATTGAAAGTGACCTTGAAGCAAGTCCTTTAGTATATAATTTCATACTTAGATACAGAGGATTACCTTCAGAGGGAAAGAAGGCACAGGGAGTTTTAGTAACATCCTGAATACACAATCAATGTCCAGCTAGCTTGTATTAAAAGCTAACTTCTTCTGAACAGGAAACCATCCTAAGCATAGAAGCAGCATTATGAAGCCTATCACTGCTCAGGTTTCCTAATATTCTGATTTAAACACAGCCCTGATGAACAAAGGTTTCATGACAATATCACTGCCATCATAGACACCAACTCCAAACCTGGTATACCACCAAGAACTTAGCACTGATAATCTTACCCAAACTCCCCTGGTAATAGATTCCGAGGGAATCTCCTTACCTCCCTAGTTGATAGAGGCCATCGAATACTGCCTACCTCTTAACTCAACACAGTAACATCTTACAAATTGGGCTACATATTTTGCATAAATATATTTCCCACATGTTTATTCCTTTGCAATAGGTTTTACAAATGTATATTTTTGCATTAACCATCTCTAAAACTGCATCAGCTTCCCATCATCTTCTGAAATAAAAGTGGAAGTAAGCCTTTTGCTAAAACTAAAGGATCAGAAGTTGGCCTCTCACTATTTTGTTGTGATTATTTCTTGGGTTTTGCTTCTGCCCTTTTCAAACTTATGTTCCCTCCTTTGTTATCAGACAATCAGAGTCTGAACTTTAGGGCCAGTATTTTTGGGTTTAAGTCCTGACTCCATCACTTCCCCTTTCTCTGTCTTTCACAAGTTTCATCGTTCTTTCCAAAACTGATTTCCTCGTCTCTAAGAGCACAGTGAGATTTGCACACAATATTATTTGCAATGCTTAGAAATAATAATGAAAGTGAAAACAATTCTGTTTACTATAAAAAGCCACCCATAAAATGTCAGCCGTTTTCTCTGTGGCTCACAGGCTCTTGCTAGTTCATTCCACCCTCACATCTACACCTGTTTCTGGAGTGACATCAGATTATTAAATCTGTGCCACAGTGAGGATGGGGACCAATCCAGCTAAAGAACTGTCACAGGCATTTGGCAAAATGCTGCATTAAGAGTCAAGGAGACCAGGGATAGCCCTAGTTCTGTCACTGATGTGCCCAGTGGCTTTTTATTTACAACCACTGAAGGTAACTCTCTGACCCTAAATATGAAATTACAAGTTAAAGGGCTTGATTCAAGGGCACTTTCAATTTCAGAATAACTATTTTCTGCTTAGATTCCTTTGCTACTAGTTTTCTGATTCTTATTTGGGTGCTTGATTTCTAGATAAGTGGGACATCATCCTCCCTTCTTTTATATGGTCAGGAGAAAAGCAGAATAATTAATTTCATGTACTTTGAATCTAGACTTCTCAAAGTCCTTACCATGGCTTTGCTACTGTGTGACCATGGGAAAGTTACTTAGCCTCTCTGTGCCAGTGTCTTCATCCATATAACAAGAATACATCACCAACATTATGCTCTTGGTACTTTTACAAATTAATATTTGGGTAAACTGCTTATACATAGCAAATGATGTCGAAGTGGTTTGATTTTATTAGATTTCTTAGGACAGATAGTAGAAAGTCTATTAAAGGTCAAGAGAAACACCTTGTTATGGTATTTTTAATATAGTGAACAGATCTGCCCTAGCCTTCCTCATCTCTCTGTTTCATTACCTTTCAAAAAATCTTTTCTTTGACCATAATTACACTCAGCTGTTTGCTTCTCCTTATTAGTATTAATATTTTTTGGTCTGTCTTTAAGGGTAAATTCAGTCTTATTCCTTCTTTCCATCCCCAGCTCCCTATTAGAGTTCTATTGTAGATTTTCTTTTTGTCTATAATATTTGTCACTCTAATTTTTATTTCCCTCACTGAAGAGCCATTAAAACCCTATCACCTAAGAAATAATACTCCTATTTTAAGGGGCCATTCAAAATTGCTGTATTAATAACATGATTAATGCTGAGGAAGCATTCCAATTAGGTGATTATTTTTTGAAGCCTAAACTCTTTAAAGAATTGCTTCCACTTATAAATAAGGTAAAGACAAATCATTCACATGTGCCTTGAGAAATAGCTCCAGCAGTTCACCTCTCGGTTGTTGTGTTTTATAACAGATTGAATTCAATCATGAAATTGCAAAGCAATTCAAGTTCCTCTAGAATAGAAAATGCAATGTCATTGCCAACAGGCACCTCTAACAGAAGACGTTAGAACTAATTGGCCATTTTCGAAGTACTTTCCATTTTCAATGTGATAGATGAATGTAAAATAGGATAAAGTACTAATTATGAAAGTTTTTTTTGTTCCTAAAATATATTCAGGGACAAGGCTGAAGAAACATTTTTTAGACTAAGAAAAATTGGGGAGTTCCAATAGCTTAGAGTGGTCTGGGGAGGGCTGGGTCTCCTGCAGGGTTTCAGATGGGTTGATGATGTTCTCGTGGGCTGTGCATGATTAGCTTGGAATTAATTGCTCACATACTCTCAATGTGCACCTGAAAATAGCTCCTGGTGGGCGGATGGGTGAAGGGCTGTTAGACAGGGAGAGTCAAGGGGGGTCCCAGTCCTTTACCTTCTCGAGGGAAAAGTTTGAAGTTGCCAAAGTGTAAAGAGCCACTCGCAGGGCCTGGCCCAGGTTTGAACTCTTGTCCGTGAAAGTCAAAGGCTGGAACAGGAAGAAGACAGGTTTGTGACAGTCCTGTCTCCCCTTCGTTAGCTGTGCAGCTATGCAGCCTTGAGCAAATTCATGAACCCCTGAAACTTTCCTGCCTGATCATCCGGGAAGAAGAATTAAGCAAGCACTGAATGTCTCACTTCATGCTTGTGGTTGTTTGTGGTAGTGTGGACTTGAACCCAGGTCCTCAGATGTGCAAGGCAAGCACTCCACTGCTAGGGAAACCAGCTCAGTAAATATTCCCCCAGGCAGCTTTATTTTATGCTGATGTGTCAGACTTGAACTTGAAATCAACAGCATCGCCTCCTCATTGCAGAGTTCTCGGGGTGGCTCTAATGACATGGCCAACAACCTTCCATGGTGGGTAGTGGGGAGCAGAAGCCTTGAGCACAATCTGTGAAACCCCCTTCTGAAACCTGTCACTGAACCAAGCTCCTAAATATTTAATAACATGCAACATATCACCAGAAAGCAATCAAGTTTACCACGATTTTATTGTCACATGAATCAAGTCACTATTAGATCAGTTTAATAAAAGGTAAATTTGAGGAGTAGAGACTCAGGAGTGTTATTATAAATGAGATAAAGCAATATCAGCCAAGCAAGCCGAGGCTTTGGCCAGCTGAATCAATTTCAGCTCAAATAGAATTTTAAAGTTACAAAATTTATGAACTTTTCTTAATGAAAAATCAATGTATTTCTGCAGAAGAGTCATGTTACATTTAGAAAGGGGATCTCCTGTTGATATACCCATTATCCTCAAGTGCTTCAGATACTTATTCATCTATGTCACTTTTTTTTTTTTAACTGGGCACTGTTAGTAGCAGCAACTGTACTGCTCTGGCCACTAGTGGGTGAGACCTGGGTAAAGTGGGAAACTCAAGTATCACAGTGAGGACTTCTCTGTGTGGATAAGCTGAGTTCCCCATGGAATGACTATTCTTGATAAAATGATTGATTTCTGCAGTGGAGGTCTTCTTTACAATCATATGCTGGAATGCGGGCCCCATATGCTGGTTGTTTGTAAAGCAACTTCTTCTAGGTTCTTTTTGGGGTGGGGTCTGCTTTGACCTTGAGTACAGTCCAATTTGCATAATTATGAGTTGGGCTGTAATAAGTTTCTACTGTATTTTAAAAGAAGTTGTGAGAAAGACACCTATTTTTAAAACTCATTCTGTTGTTCCCTGGTGATCTGAATTCCAATTTCTAGCCCAATTGTGTCATGGCCTGAGGGGACAGTTGACTCAGACACAGGACAACCTCAGCTCTGAGAAACTTAAATCTAAGGAACAAAGAACAAAAGGAGACAGCCAGGAAGCTCAAGGGTATCTGGGTTTGGGAATTTGTTGTCTGATTAAAATTAAATCTGTTAGAAGATGCCTGAATTAAAATACTATTTGGGTTCTGCTTGTCTCCGGGTGCAAATGCAGTGTTTGAATTAGCTCTTCAGCAAGATGGGTCCATGGCCGCACCTTGGCAGAGCTTGGAGACATTCAAGAGGCCAGAGTCCCACCTGGGTCTGGTTTTTGTCCCAGAAAAACCATTGAGAAGCCCCAACACTGTATTTTTCCCTGATAAAATGTGGAAGTGCGAACAACCTGTGTTCTTCCCTGAACGGGTTTCCCCTCATCCCTGCATCTGTTCCTCCCTTGGCCTGTATTCAGGACAGCATCCTCTGGAGCCTGGTGAACTCTTCAAGGTGTTTCAGCACATCTCCTCTGGAGAGAAATTTAGGCATTGAAAATTTTTGGCCAATTAATTAATTTACAGTGAACATCTTTTATCCTCTAGGATTTTAAACTCAAAAGTAAAACTGTCATCGTCTCTTAAATAGCATATTGACTAAGCTTATGATCTCTGCTTTCAAAAATCCAGGGATCAAATCCCAGCTTCATCTTGTGACCTTGAGGAAGCTATTTAAGCTTTGCAAATCCAAGTTTACTCCTTGTGAAATAAGGGTAGCGGTTAAGTGCCTCACAAAATTTTTGTCAAAATTAAAAGGAGATAATATGCTGTGAAGCTTAGAACAAAAGTTCTGTAAGTGGTGGTAGTTTTTATTTATTTCTTCCAACCCACAAACCCTTGGGGCGCTAACCACATCCGAATGGACTGTAATAGGAGGTTAAATCTTCATCTTGCGTATTTAGGTGACACAATTCAGTCCATGACAGGACCAGAAGTCAGACTGCAGTAGGTTAAGGGGCAGACAGCAGGAAATGGACCCAGTCAATACCGTCAACTCTTCTGAGAACTTTGACAGTATGGGTGAGAAAAAAAAAGTGTCATTATGTTAGAATTGTTACTTCTGTTTGTATTAAGAGAGAGTATGGGAAAGCTGAAAGAACATGAGCTTTAACATCAAGGCTTGGTGTAAATCATGTCCCTATCTTTTCTTCTATGTAACATCTGGCCGTTCAACTCCTTACCTCTGTGAGACTCAATCTCTATTTACGTGAAAAATGGATGCTTATATCTCATTGTGGGGATTCTTGTGATTTTTGTCAAAAAGGCACCTCACCCACCTGCTGGCCTACAACACAAACTCAACAAATGTTAAGTAGCATATTAAAATCCACCCAATGCGTGCTCTTAGAAGGTGCTGGAGTCACAGGGGGAATCCAGTCCTGTGTGGAGTCACGCTCTGCTCCCCACAGAGTTCTCCTGCAGGAATTACAGTTGACTGGAGTCAGTGGTGTTGCTTTTTAAGATTATCACATACTGGTGCTTGGTAATGATTTCTGGTATGTTTTTAGAGCCTGTCAGCCTCCTAGGGATAGAAACAGCCCTTTGGCAGGTAAAAGTCATTAAGAAGTATAAGGTGCCAGGCAGACACTTCCCATGTGTCTCCTTTTGAATATTGCATGTGATGATCATCCTATCACACGCACTTAATGCGATTATACTGACCCTCCAGCCTTGGGCCTTTTGTCTCAGACTCGGCATTCGCAAATCTATGACAGCTGGGGGAAGAAACTGTTGGTAGTGTGGCCTTGCTGCGTGGTGCAAAGGCCATAGGGTTAATGTGCTGCTTTGTTTCTTGCTAGAGGAAGAGTCACTGGGTCCAGACAAGGTCATTCCATGATTGAAAGACTGCTCAGAAAATCTGATTAAAATCTCCACTACTTTCTCCCATGCTGTGTTTCCTGAGACAATAAATAAATGGTGACTCTAAAGAAGAAATTTAATGCCCCACTATCAGCTGACAAACTTAATTTTAAAAGTATTTCCTTAGGGACAATCTCTAATTGTCCTTACAGGAAATGGTTTAGGGGCTCCAGAGGGATGAAAATTGATGAGCAACATCATTTTTCTTTTCTTTTTTTTTTTTTTTTTTTGGTACCAGGATTTGAACCAGAGGTGTTTAAACACTGAATCACATCCCAGACCTTTTTATATTTTATTTAGAGATAGGATCTTGCTAAGTTGTGTAGGGTCTCTCTAACTTGATGAGGCTGGCTGTGAACTAACTTGCATTAGCTTCCCAGGCACTGGGATTATAGGCATGCACCACCATACCTAGTGCAACGTCATCTTTTATTCATTTTACATTCACCAGAAAATTCCGAAGTGACTATAGGCATCAAAACATTAGATTCAGAAAATATATAAGTATATAGGACTTGAATCCTGTCTTTAGGGGGCCACATTAGAGAAGACAAACATGATGAGGTCACAGGGTTATGTTAGACATCTAGGAAAGAAGAGGGTGTGAGAGCTCTGATCAGGCAGTCATCAGTTCTGTGTAACGGAACAATCCAGAAAGGCTTCAGAGAGGAAGCTTTAATATATGAATTGGGCCACGAAAGATCTGCACATTTTAACAGGTAGAAAAGGACAGGGGACCATTTTAGGTTGATGGAATTATACTCAGAATGATAAAGAAGCTTACAAAAGTCATTTTTCTGGAAAGCAGAACCTTTCTATTTAATATTATCTGCCTATAATAAGCCTATTGCATAGCATTAATTTATACATTGAGAAATATAATAATACAACAGAGTTCAAGACATTGGGAGCAACGTCTTTCTTCATTCTCTCTCTCTAGAATGACTTGAGTAGAATCGACCCATTTGTTGAAATGAGTGAAAAAGAAAATTGAAGTGCTGCTATTTGAGCTTATTTGATTTTCTCCATACATGCCAGTTTGTGGCCCATGTGTTCATGCCGAGCTGCCTCTTCTGAGCTACTCTTAGCTTTTGGCACTACTTTAGGTACACATCCTACTTACTTTCTCATCAGTTTTATCCTCGTCAGCTCAAAGGTTGTTCATGACCTTCCCATCTTACTATGTCCCTTTCTATTATCCCTATCTACCCATCACTATTCTGAAGATTTTCTATCTTGCTATTGCAAGATAAATTATCATGATGTGAAAAGTATAAAATGAATGTTTGCTCTATCTCTTGTTACTCCCTTTGACAAGCACAACCATCCTGAGTATTGTTTCTTCATCATTATAGGTTTTGTGTAAATCCTTAGAGTGCAATGATCAGAACCTGCCAGGATTAGGGTCCCTTTGACCTTTTATTTTCCTGCTAAGCAAGAGCTCTGGCCCTATGATACCCTCAGCAAGACAGGGCAGTAAGTAGGTGTAGATGTATTCGAGAGCATTGTTTCAAAATGGTGCACCTTAGGAAAGTGACTATGCTTATTACCAACCCATGGAACAAAGGGTTGGAGGTTCTAATGGCCCTAGGACTACAATCACAGGGAAGCAACAGTTCTCAGAGTCTCACCTCTGAGTCTGGAATCTAAAGTAAAGAGGAAAGGCTATAATGGAGGAAAGCCATAGCTACATACAGGGCCTCCTTCATATGGGAGTTTTTATGTCCTGCCAAGTTCCTCCTGTGTGATATGAACTGGATTAAAACAGGAATTGATTTAGAACTCCATTTCATCACACTGCAAAAAAGCTGCACTGAAGGGTGTGCTCCTTTGAGATACAAGCACAGAGATCCTAATATACCCAGTACCTCCAAACTTGTGCTTACATGAATCTAGAGCAAATGCACAAATCTTCTCAGATGTTACCTGGGGGCAGGCAAGATTCAGTGGACAAATACCTTTGGGGTCAATTCTGTAAATCAAAGTTAAACAGAATTCTTTGTTGCAGGTCTTCTCAAAACATATATATTCCAATATTTTCTTCCAAAATTACATTAAATTTTATAGCATTTCCCAGATATATGGGCATAAAATTCTGTTTACATAAAGCATCTTTGAGAAATTGTGGTGAAATTCACAAAGTAAAATAAAACATATTAGAATTTGTACATCACTACAAACTCTTTTGGCTGCAAACAGGCCTAATTAAAAGGTCCTCTAGACTCCTGTCCTTTTTGGATACACCTATGGAACTGGGTTTATGTCAGTCCAACTGGCTGCTGCAGGTTCTTTATCCTTGTCAGTGCTTGATCTGATCATTTTATTTGTATGTCCAGGTGAAACACCAGGGTTCCAGTGGAATCCTCTGAGAGTGTTAGCAGAGTCCTCTGTGTTAGTTGCATGGTACATAAAGCAACACTTATTGTTATTATCAAACTACAATTTCATTTTTATAATATCACTTGGTATATAAACAAAATTTTAGGCTCAATTATGATTGAGATTTTATAGTTTTCAAACAATTGTAAAACTGCAAGAATTGTAATGTCTACATTATTTAGTAGACTGTGCAAAAAAGATGATGTATAATTGTCTTACCATTAGATCTGAGAAATAAACAGACCACTATTGGCAGTGTGAGGATCCTTCCTCTGGGGACAAACCACAGATATCTAGCACACATTTCATCCTGTTTTCCTGTGTTGCTCGTCGTGAGCTTCCATGAGCAGGGACTGGTTTTAAGACTCTTTCTGGTTTTCCTCCACAGACAGCGTTGAAGATGAACTGGAGATGGCCACTGTCAGGCACCGGCCTGAGGCTCTGGAGCTTCTGGAAGCCCAGAGTAAATTTACCAAGAAAGAGCTTCAGATTCTTTACAGAGGATTTAAGAACGTAAGACCTTTCTTTTTGACTTCACCTTTACACAGTTCTCACAGGAGCATTGAAAAGGGAGAGGGTGGGCGGGAGAGAAACATACTATTCTGAAAGAGCCCCATCATATGTGTGGTTTTTATTAATCCTTCCTGGTTTTAATATAATCAATATTCGTTTGGACTCTGATTCACTTTATACCAATGCTGGTATTGCAGTTACCCATTAAAGAAAGGTCCTGAAAAAAAATTACTCAAATCAATATTTGGTTGAATTTTTTTTTTTTTGCTTCAGGTATAATATCACCATTTCAATCACTTCAGTGATATCTTCATTTTTTTAATGAGTAAACTGTTTTTATAAATTTAATAGTTGAAATAAATAAGCATTAATTGCATTTCATTTGCCATATATCAAATGCTTTTTAAAAATACCATTTGCATAGAATTTTGAACAAACCTGAACTAGACATCCTTAGGCATACATCTTGTGCCCATGTCCATGACTTTGTCCAAATGTACTCTTAGGGATGGAATAGATGGGGCATAGAGTACCTGCATCTTCACCTTCATCAGACATGATCAAATGGTTCTTGAAATCTTGAAATCACTTCTAATAGTATACATCAGTTTCAATTATTCCATGTCCTTGTCAATTACTGATGATATTAGTCATTACCTTTTTGAATTTTTTTTAAATTTTTTAACTATAATCTGATGCTTGACTTATAGTTTGGGGGCCATCAGGTAACTCCATTTCTTGCATTGGAGAAACATTACTACAAACTGTTTTGCTTGGAGGTAGTCACCGAGTTTGGTTCTCTGTTATCCATGTGTACAGGTAAGCCTCCTTCCAAGATGGATCATTTTCAGAAAGAGTGACAACCCATGCATACAGAAGGCAGGGGAGAGACAAGGAGTGAGTTCCAACAATCTATAAGGCACACATTTCTCCTGAATGCTTGGTATGAGCTTAGTATTAAGGTAGATGTTTTGGGTTATTCAAAAGCCAGAGAAGATACACTCTATCTTTTGGGGTCTGAATAGCGATTGAATACTTATTGTCATGAATCCATTTAAATATAATTTGTTCTTGAAAGTGCTAAATGAGTGTGTATCAAAAAGCAAACAACCCTAACATATTTTGTTCCTGTATATCTATAAACCAAAGTAGGTACATATAGTTGCTCCTGGAAGCCCAAATTAGGTTGCTTTGATCCCCAGAAACCAATGCTCTAAAGAATCACAATTCCATGCCTGTAGAGGCTTGTGGTATGTGATTTCTGTCACTCTCAATACCTCAACTGCTGCTTTTGTCTAGCCTCATGAAGACTAGATGAGAAACTTTGCCTTTTCTTTGGTACCCACAATAGAAGTTTCCTTTGAGAACTCATAGCTCTTGTTGACTTTTCAGGATTCATTATGCCCATTGTGCATAGATTTCCCTGAATTCCACCATGTTCCTGAATTCATGAAGGTCTGTCTCACTCCCATTTCTATTCTTCATCCTTCTCCTTGTCCTGGGATTTCTTCTTTTTTCTCCCTCATCATGCAGAGTGGGTCTATTCCTCTTCCAAACCTTGGTCACCTACAGACACCCAGGCTTTGTGGTGGTAGACTGGGGCAGCAGAGGCTCTGATGGAGATGCGGCCTCACCACAGAGACTGGACTGACTCAGTGGAGTCTGGAGTGTAATCTACTAAAATGATGCATTCACATGACATGCATAAAGAGAAAAGGGCTTTGACAACTAGCTTAGCAGATTGTTAGTTATGCCTCTTCTGTAGTAGTTTGTTAGCCTCAGGAGAAACAGCTGCACAGTAGAAAATCACTGAGCAGCAACAATGGGGAAGGAAAGAAGGCAAAACCAACCAAACCTTGGCTAAATTCAATGGTACAAGAAGGCTAATTGTAGACTAAAACTTGAAATATGCTCATTTTAGAAGTTTAGAAACCTCTAAACTTCTTGACTGTAGCTCAGAAATGTTGAGATAAGCAAGCTTTTTTTTTTCTTTAGCACTGGATTGTACATTAGATATTGTTTTAATCAGCTTTTTTGCTGCTGTGACTAAATGATCTGACCAGCACAATTATTGAGGAGGAAAGGTTTATTTGAGGGCTCACGGTTTCAGAGGTCTTAGTCCATAGAAGGCCGGCTCCATTCCACAGGGTGGAAGTGAGGCAGAACATCATGGTGGAAGAGTGTGGCAGAGGGAAGCAATTGGCAGGAAATAGAGAGAGAACCTCCACTCTCCAGCTACAAAATATATACTCCAAAGCCACACCCCAATCCCAATCTCCTCCAGCCACACCCTACCACTTCAATTAATTCCATCAGGGATTAATTCATTGATTGAGTTAAGACCCTTACAACCCAATCATTTCTCCTCTGAACCTTCTTGCCTGGTCTCACATGTGAGCTGTTGGGGAACACCTCACATCCAAACCATAACAGATACCAAATGGCTGTCCAATCAATAGTCCTTGGTCTGACATTCCAGCATCCCTGGTTTCCTTGATTGCGTTGAGTTATTAGTTCACTGCCCTCAGTATAGGTCTCTCCATTTGAGGGCTGGCTACCTTTCACCCTGTTTGTTGAAAGTTGGAATCATGATTAGTGCCAGCATTAAACTTTGAAGCCAGCATCTCTGCAGCGTGTCTTACACGGGGTCAGGCTCAAAGTCTGCATTTATTGCTCTTTTTATCATTTTTGCTTTGCCTACCTGTGTTCTTATCTTCCTTTTCTCCCTTTCCTCTCTTTCCCTATCTTCCTTTTCTACCCTCTGCCTCTGCCTCTATTTCTCTACTCCTCCTTTGTTTTTTTCCATCCTTATATCTTCTGTCTTGGGCAATTCTTGTCTACTTTCTTTCACCTCTTCCCATTTCTTCCTCTTGCCCTATTTTTTTTTCTTTTCCATCTAATTGCTTACTCTTTCTCCACTGTCCCACACACCCCCCCAAGACAAATCTCTATGAAATATGCCCAAAGTACATTTTATGTACTTCCTGAAAAGAAAGAACTTCACAATTTGTTCAGAAAATATTAATGTTTCTGACAAAACAAACAAGCATGCCCTTTTAATTTTTATGTGACCCTCATCAAATGCACAATCCTAATAAATGTGCCCTGAAGCCTGGCAAGGGGGACACCAAAGCAGGTCAGCAGCACACACATTCCACAGGAGGAACTCAATCTGAGCCCGCTCCTGGCAGAGAGAGCAGAGCAACTGCCCTTGGTTTACCAAATACCAATTATCTCAAAGTCCTGAAGATCAAAAAAATAATTTCCCTAGAAACAATTGGGATGTTCATTTTTAATGAACCTTTTAAAAGTCTCCATATTTTGATTAAAAGGATAAACCCTTCATTAGTATTTTAAAATAATCACGCTTGTATGAAACTATCTCAACTTGCAGGGCACTGCTGCAAGTTCAGCTGAGCTGTCCCCAGTGATTTTTTCCATAGAGTATCTCTGACAACATTCCCTTTCATTTTCCACACAGACTCTTAAATAAATGGCAACAGGAGAAAGAGAAGATTTCTCATCTCTTCAATCTGTCTTTCTCATTGAGTCACCCACATATTTTTTCCCTCTCACGGCATGCTGAACAGAATCTCAAAAGTGTGCAGCTAATGGGGATGGAACAGAGTCTCAAAAGTGGGGCAGCTAATATGTTGTATTGTATTTCTCCACCATTACTGTTCTCAGAATTACCTGCTGGGGCCCCAGCTTGAGTGATTATGACTTAGTATGTGGGATTGGGGCACTGAATTTGCATTTCTTGGAAGTTCTCAAGTGATGGAGATGCTACTGGCCCAGGGACCACACTTTGAGAAACACTGGTGTAGTAAAGGTATCGTGAGATTTGGAGTCCCTTACCCTTGGATTCATATCTTACTTGTTTGGGCAGCTACCTGTAACTTAGTGCCCTGTTTTTCTTTTTCTCTTTAAGTCAGAACGATGATAACTACACTTTTTTTTCTAGAAAAAAACCTGAGGTTCAGCAAAAAAGGAGTTTGTGGCCCCAAACACAATTCAGTTATGTCTTCCATCAATGTGGGACAGTCATGGTTGGCCTACATAGCTCCCAGTATCTTGGGCATTGGACTACATAATTATGTGCTAGAAAGGATGCAAAAAGATACAAAGTATTGTCTACAGATCAGCAGTCTCAGATTTAACTGCATGTTGCAATCATCTGGGGAGCTTTAAAAATTACAAATAGTTGAGTACCATGCTTGGTGATGCTGATGTAATTGCTCTGGGAAAACATTCCAGCATTAGATTTATAAACCTCTTTGGGTAACAATAATATGCAGCCGAATTGAGAAACACTGAAATAAATGTAAGAACAAGTCAAGTTCTTCTATCACAAAGAATTGAGCTGATTGTGATGAACCCTAACATGTCAAATACCAGTGACTAGACTGGCTGCATTGGAACCTCATGAGGTCCTTGTGTGTGTGCGCGCGCGCGCACACACGCGTGCACGCGTTTGTGTGTGTGTGTGTGTGAGAGAGAGAGAGAGAGAGAGAGAGAGAAGGAAGAACCAGAGACTGGGAGATGGAGGTAAAAGGTCTTACATCTGATGCTTTTGATTCAGTTTAGTATGGAGTGATGCTCAGGAATTTTTTTTTTTTTTTTTTTTTTTTTTGGCAGTGCTAGGAATTGAACTAAGGACCTCTCACATGCTAGGCAAGTGTTTTACAATGGAGTAACAACCTCAGCACCAAATAGGTGAAAAACACTTTTTTTTTAATATTGCATCATAATAGACAATGAACTGAAACCCACAGTAGAGAACAACCAATCTAGAAAGACATTCAAGTTCATATATATATATACACATATTCCATAATCTTATTTTTCAAAATCAAGTATAACATTCAGTGTTAGGTGGTCACGAATATCTACTGGGGCATTAACTTTTAATATGATGATGTCTCTTTGGCATTTCCTTTTGTTAATTAATAATTTACAGCCCATTCTTACCATTTTTCAAAGCATAAGATGAGAGATAGCTAGACCTCTATGTCTTAGAGGCCTGGTTCCTTCCTCTCTTGGATTTTTCTCTGCTTCCTTTTCTTTCACTGTTTTGAAGTATAATAGGTCAAAGTATCTATTAGATTCTAATATTATCTTAAGGAAACACTTTCATACTTTTTAATAACCCCTTTGCCTAAAAATGTTGGGGGAAAATCCTTTTTCCCTAAACATGCAAGCTATTTGCATTGGATTTCTTTTTTAAATTATTTTAATTTTGATTCATTGTACACAAATGGGGTACAACTTTCATTTTGCTGGTTGGTTACAAAGTACAGTCAGTCACACCATTTGTGTAATCATACATGTACATAGGGCAATGATGTTTGTCTCATTCTATAATCTTTCCTTCCTCCCATTGCCTCCCCACCCCTCATTTTCCTCTATACAATCAATTCTTTCTCCATTCTTGCCTCCCCCCATTATGTATCATCATCCATTTATCAGAGTAATCATTCAGCCTCTGGTTTTCTGGGATTGGTTTTTTCACTTAGTATGATATTCTCCAACTCCATCCACCATTGGATTTCTATTGCTGTATAACAACTCACTTCACACTTAATGACTTAGAGAGCATTCATTCATCATGTCAGTTTTGGAGCTCAGCAGTCTGTAATGATGTAGCTGGGTTCTCTATTTGGAAGACATCCTGGGATCCAGAAAGAAATTTGGAACAACCAACAACTGGATCGTAGTTTCCTGGGGTCCCAACTCATATGATTGGTAGAAAATTCAGCACTTAAGTTGTACACCTGAGGTCTCACTTTTTTGCTGGCTGTCTTCCTGGAACCATCAGCTCTTGGCAGCTGCGCATAGTTCATTGCCCTGTGACCCTGTCACAGTTAATTCAAAACACAGCAACCCAGCTCACCTCTTCAGAACTAGCAAGTCTCTGATGTGAAGTCACAGTCTCATGCTGCAGCATAACCATGGGCTGGACATCTCATTCCATCACTTTAGCATATCTTAGTACTCAAGGGGAGGAGATCTGAAAAGGTATGACTCACTTATAAGGGTCACATGTCATCCCACTAGGGTTTGTGAGTAGGCAGTGGTCTCTGCAGAGCAGAGCAGCTGAGTTGAGTTCACATCTCAAGTGCAGTTAGTGTCCACCCTCACTGTTTTGCCTGTAATCCAGACATATCCTTGGGGATTTTACCAAAATTAGCACCAAACTTTTTCTTATTTCTGCAAGAGATTTAATGCTGTGGCCAAAGGACCCAGCAGGAAGTGAGTGCTTTTGAGGAGGCTCTTCCAGTCCACTCAATGTATTTGAGAACTTCAATACTAAGACCTTTAAAAATAGATGTAGAGAACTAGGGAGGAAATTATAGGGATCTACATTTTTGACAAGGTATGTGTGCATAAAAAGCACCAAGTCCCACTTGTGGTGGGAAGGGAGAGAGGAGAAATTTCTCGAATTTGTGGCAAAAAGGAAGACCTAGTGGTTAGGCTGGAGAAATGCACAGCTAATGAAAAAAGACAGTGCTAATTGTATAAGACCGTTGCTTTTCTGTGATGAATCCTCAGTTATTCTTGAGGGAGGCGCTCATAGACTGTGTGACCTTCAGTAAGTCACTTCACTCCTGGCAGCTTCTGTCTCCCTGTCAGCACATCAGAGATTAAGATCTTCCCTTCTAACCATGAAGGGAGGTGTAATAATTGGTTTTGTTCAGTTCTTGAATGACTCAGATAAAAGATCTTTAAGTGCAAAGTATTACTCATGTACATTAGAAGCAAGGTAAATGAGCAGAGTTGAAATGCTTTTTCCTATGCTCCAGTAGACTTTTCTGTCAGATTCCCAAGAAGCAGGGGTCTCCAAGGAGAAGGTTGTATATATTTCTGAGCAGCTTGAATGACTTCCCTCTGACTTCCAAGAACTGGCATAGCCCAAGCTCCTTCCTGGTTCAAACCTAGTAACTTCCCTTTCCTATCTTGGGCAGGTGGCTTAGCTTCTTTAGGCATCAAATTCTACTTTGAACGTTTAGGATATCAATACCAAAGTGGGTGACTAGATGGAGAATTCTTTTTTTTTTTAACAACATCTTGGATTTGGCGTGTTGTCAATAGGTATTGGAGCCCATCAGTTCTTTCCTCTCAACTAAGTCCACAAGTAACTAAAATTCCCATTGAAGTCCCAGTAATGTCATCCTGAAGCCTACTAACTACGTATCAATTAATGTCAGGTGCATTCAATAGTATTTAGATCTTTCTTGGTTTCATTGTTTATTTATTTATTTTCTTAAATTTTTATAGACTTCATTTTGATTCATTGTACACAAATGGGGTACAACTCTTCATTTCTTTGGTTTGCATGATGTAGATTTATACCATTCATGAATTATACATGTACATAGGGTAATGATGTCTGTCTCATTCCACCATTTTTCATACCCAAACCCCCTCCCCCTCTCATTTGCCTCTTCATAATCTAAAGTTCCTCCATTCTTCCCTCACCCCCCACCCCTCCAACCCAATTATATATCATCATTCACTTATCAGGGAAAACATTGGGCCTTTAGTTTTTTGGGATTAGTTTATTTCACTTAGCATGATATTCTCTAATTCCATCCATTTATCTGCAATTCTTCTTTATGGCTGAATATTTGCTTATTTTAAATTCATAAAATATTGTGCTAAACATTTGGATCATGTGGATGGATATAAATTGAAATATTTGAGTGTCTTACCTATAATAAATTTCTCATCCCATTTTGCTAAAGGTAACTAACTACTGCTAACTTTCTTCCTTATGGTTGTAGATATTTTTTCATTTTTTGGTTTTGATTTTGGTTTTGTTTGTTTTATAGTCTCAGCATTTAGTCCAGAGCTTGGTATGCACTAGGCAATTGCTCTTCCAGTGATTTACATTCTGAGCCCAAGATATTTTTCATGTACATATGTGTGTGTGGGTGTGTGTGTGTGTGTGTGTGCGCGCGCCCACATGTGTGTGGATTATTCTGATGGTGTTGATAATACACATATCCTGCAAATTAACTATTGTTACTTAACCTTTGACAATTAATCATGACATTTCATTTATTTTTAAACAACCAGTGTTCCCATGTTGGTGAAGAATCCCCTGACATTGGACGTGTTGAATTTGACCTGCTTAGTACATATTTATGGACCTACTCCTTTCATAAAATGCCTAACTTTTAAAATAGTTTTTTTACTTTCACTGAATGAAATGCATATGCAGCATATTTTATTCCTTGGCTTAGCCTCCTAACTCCATCATTTCTCATTAAAGGCTCCCTTCCCTTATGCAGACACCTAGAAACCCTTTCTGGGCTCCTCCCTCAGGAACTTCGGCATATCATTCATCTCCAAGCATAGTTAGTTCTTCAGACTTCGTGTGTCTCCCATCTTCCTCTTCCTGTCCCTCTCTACTTCCCTGCCTGTCATATCCTGCTGCTGTCTCTCAACTTCATAACAGCCAGATTCCAGTCTCCTGTCCCACTTTGGTCTCCCTCTGAACCATAAGCCCCACTGCACCCAAAGGAGTCTTTCTATAAAATGGCTTTCCATTCTTATTAGAAGACAAACCTAATAGTCTTACATACTGCTATGATTTGACTATCCCTAAAATTCATGTTGAAATTTAATTCCCATTGTGAAGAAGAGGAAAAATTTTAATCTGACTATAATATTTGAAGGTGAGACCGCTGAGAGTTAATTAATGTTAAATGAGGCCTGTGTTAGTCAGTTTTCCCTTACTATAACAAAATACCTATAATACTCAACTTATAAAGAGGAAAGGTTTATTTTAATCCACATTTTTTAAAGTTTCACTCTACAATAGGTTGTATCTATTGCTTTAAGTCCTCTGTTGGGGCAGTGCATCAGGACAAGGAAGGTGCAGCAAAGCAACCTGTTCACCTCGTGATCAAAATGTAAAAAAAGCATGAGAGAACAGGTGCCTTTACCTCCCAGTGACCCAAGACCTCCTTCCAGGCCTCACTTCTTAAAGTTTCCACCCCACCCCCAAGAGCATCAATCTGGGAATCAAGATTTTAACACAAGTGTCTTTAGGGAACATTACAGGTCCATACTACAGAAGAGGCCAAAGTAAAGTAGGAAGACACTCTAGAGAGCTGTTTCAGGAGAATAAGGATAGAAATGTGGTGTAGCCAGAGTGAGCAATGGAGAAAGAGGGGAATATTGCACATACTGCAGGTTCTACTGAATGGACATTCTTATGGTATGAATTAAAAAGACAAGTAAAGTTGAGGGCTCGAAGTTAACCTGCACATTTCAGGGTTGAAATACTTACATGTGGGAAAGTTTTCTTCAGCATGTCCTGGAGAAGCTTTGCAGGACTTCCTGTGTGTTCCTCCTCATGGCACTTCTCTGGAGTTTCCTCTTTACTGTTTTTTTCCTTCCTCATTCATTAGTTTCCATCAAGGAAGGACTGCAATGTCTTTGCTCCAGTATCCTCAGCCCTTTAGACTCTGTCTGTTATAAAATAGATAATTAATGTTTGTGAATGAACAACTTCGAAAAAAGATAGGGACCAATCCAGATAAAAATTTTATCTTCTCTCACTTTACTCTTTTTCACAGAGTGAAACTGAGTAGTTGTTCACTTTCTCTTGAAAAATAATCTAGTGATAGGAGAATTGAAAGAGTAGGGTCCCTGAATTAAGAAACTGTCTATAATGGTTAAAGCAACTTTGATGGGCTTTATCAAGTACAGATGGTACCTTACTCATGATCATTTGACTTAACAATTTTTCAACTTTATGGTGGTGTGGAAGCAGTACACATTCAGTAGAAACTATCTTGAATTCTGATGTTTCCACAAGCTAGGATATGTGGTACAGTACTCTCTTGTGGTGTTGGCCAGCAGTGAGTCAGAGCTCCCAGTCAGCCACATGACCACGAGAGGAAATGACTGATGCTCTACAGTGTAGTGTGCTGCTGAGTTGTGATGTTCAGAAGTTAAATATATTGAATGCATTTTCAACTTATGATGGATTTATCAGGATGCAACCCCATTAAAAGTGAGAGCACCATACTACTCAAAAAATGTTAAGAGCAGTCTTGGTGGTATCAAAGAACTTCTTTTAGTTAATTGCAAGAGTGTTCAATGGTTTTTTTAATCTGGTAGGTTGTCTGTCCCATTACTGCTCATCAAATATTATTCTGTCACATGGGTTATAGGATCTTGGGGGCTTAAGAAACCCTTTTTTCCTTTGCCACATATTCCAGAGGTTGTAGGAAAGATATTGGATTGGTGGCATTCACATCTCCACATGTCTTAGTCATTGTAGACTTACTGTTGCAACACACAGTCCCAAAAGTTCAGTGTCTTAAGACATCAAGGTTTTTATTTATATTTTATCTCCTATTTCATGTATGCCTTTTGGACACCAGGTGGGATTTTTGCCTAGTTTATTGAGGACATTCCTTTCCTGTAGTAGTTTCATCTTGCCCATGCTGTCAGCATCCTCCACTGGATCTTCTGCATCTGGTTCTCCGCTGAGAGAAGACAGAGAGACAAGGAAGTATGTGGGCCATTTGATGGTCCTATCCTGTGGTGTCAGACATCCCTTCTGCCTGCATTCCACTGGTCAGGTGGGCCACCTGAGTCCAAGAAATACAGAGTAATATCATCTTCCGATATGCTCAAAAGAAAAATAAAATTGCTTCCTCCAAATGAGAAAATGTCAGGGGGGAAAGATATGTCAGGGGTTCCCAAGATAATTCCCAGGTTTGATGATTTGTTACGAGGATTTATTGGATTTAACATATATCTTATGCATGGTTATGATTTATTACATAGAAAGAATGCAAAGTTAATCTGCAAAGGGAAAAAGACATATGTGGCAATGTTTGAAGGAAACCTGATGCAAGCTTCCAAGAGTCCTTTCTTAGTGGAGTCACACTGGATGTGCTTAATTCCCTAGCAATGAGTCATACTGACAACAGTTGTGACATTTTCTCTAGCAATAAGCTCATTAGATGTCCATTGTCCAGCATTTCCCAATCTCAGATCCCAAGAAGCAAAATAGATGTTCAACATAAAAGGTATTGTTTGTACAAACAGTTTAGGAACAGTGAGTCATTCTTAACAGAGGGTGGTATAAACGCTCTTAAAATTCAAGTTCTCAAACATTATCCAAGCAGCCTTTCCAAGGACAGCAGTGTCAGGCCTGCTTCATTAACAGTTTTCTGCACAAAAGTGTACATATTTAGGAGTACAATTTTTAATGTAATTAAATTCTATTTCTGGCTACCCTTGGGCAAGATATGTCACCTCTCTGGGCTTAATTTATTTCATCTGCAAAATTGGAGAAATAGCATCTCACAGATGTTTTGCGGAGTTAATGAATGTGAAGCACAGGGTTCCGACCCTGTCTCATATAACACTCAAAATATGGCTGAAATTATTATTATTATTACTGTTATTATAATCACCATCAGTATCACTTTTATCATGTTGCTATGCTGAATTGTTATTCCTAGAAGCTTCTGTATCTTTGCTCCACTCTCAAACTTTGATTGATATTTCACATAGCAGAACCCTCTTCAAAAAATACAGAAAAAAAACAGATAATTTTTCAGTCCTATTATGATTTGCCCAAGGAGACATTTGTAATTAGTGCACTTTACCAGGATTACTTTTATTTTGCCTCTTCAATCCTGGAGAAACTAACATAGTCTTTCTCATAATGATTCTGTCGGAATTTTTTGAAAACCAAGAGATAGCATAATTTGTTACACTTTTAAAGCTCCAACGCAACATAGAGATGTTAGTGTTTTTAAAAACAGTTTATATAAAGGCATCTCCTATATAAAGCAAATATTCACTATAAGTATTTTTGAAGAAACTCAGATTATGCCCTCATTCATGAAGAGCAATCCTATAAGGAAGGTCCTTTTTTTTTTTTTTTTTTTTTTCTTTTCCTCTCAAGTCACTGTTGGTTTGGTCCAGACTGTTAGGGCAGTTCTGCTCTGTCAGGACATCATTCAAGAAGGCAAGTCCTCCAACTCTTTGTCCTGCTACCCTTGACTTAATAGAGTTCCCAGCTGAACTGTGTAAGCTGGGTCACTGTCACATTTAGGGCTTAAGGGAAGGTGACAATTGTCAAGGAACAAGTGGTTACCTTAATTTATAGATAAAACAGAGATTATTTACACCTTTTTTTTTTTTTTTTTTTTTTTTTATCAATGGCTCACATGTCCTCCCATGAAGCACCCAGCTCTAGAGGCAGCTGGGAAACGTCATATCTGGTTGAACAGCAGTGTATTCTTATAAAAGGATGAAACTGAATTTGAGAAACAACTAGCACTCTGCTTAAGTCAATAAGACCTCCTTTATAGACTTTATCTGGTACATATTTCTAAAGATTTCCTAAGATTGAGCTAATACTCCTAAGACAATTTTTTATAAGGCTGGGAGCCAAGTGTCAACTGTTATTTCAAACTCAAATATCACCTCAAGGGTCAATATTACAAAAGTAATAACAAATCTCTGTCTTATGAATGCTTTGAGGTTTCCTACTTTCCTTAGCTCTGTACCTTGGATTTGAATGCATACCAAATTCAAAAGCAGCTTTCTCCAAGAAGGCTTGTTCATATGATTTGCTATATTGTGGGACCTAGTCTTCAGAGCAGAGACCCCGATCCAGGGTGCTTAGTTAGACTGCTGTGCAAATCAACTCTAACAGTATTTCTCCTTCTTCTCTTTGAAAAATACTAATTGCTCCACAAAAATGTATTGCTAAGAGTCCAATAAATAATCTTTCAAATTAAATACATGTTCCTTGAAGAGCTTGCTGTACAACTTGGATATTTGTGGTTAAAACTAAAATCTGAGGTACCACTTATCACTGCAAGCTTCTGGCATTGAAGCTACTCCACAAAATCAGATAGTTTTCCATTTTTAAATCCCCACTTATATGTGTTCATTAATATAATTCTAACTGGCAATTATTCCAATGATCCTGGCAGGCATGCACATTTTCATTAAAGTAAGTTGCCAAAGCTTTGGAAGTCTTTTTGAAGCTACATATTCAGGTTGAGTATGTCAGACTAGAAGTCCTCAGATCTGTATTGGTTGATTTCATTTGAAGAAAACACAAAGGAAGAAAATGTGTAAAAGAAAATGAGAAAGATTCAGTTATTTCCTTACCTATACACATTCTAATGAATTATGTTTAGCATATAATATTCCATCTCCCATAGAATCTTAGAAAACTGAATCAAAATTTCTCACATTAATCTTCCCCTGATTGTTAATGTTTTCCACAAACATGTATTGAACACCAGATGTTTATTGAATATTTAATATAAGCCAAGGACTTTGCTTGTATTGGAGATGTGTGTGTGTGTGTGTGTGTGTGTGTGTGTGTGTGTATTAGTAAAAGAGAATTGTCCTGAACACTGGATTCCAGTGGAGGAAGTAAAATATGCATAAACAAAGACAGCTTAGAGAAAATTATGGTACATCCAGTGGAAAAATGACAGAATTCTGTGAGGGTATCTCATGTGGACACAGAAGACCTACAGAAAGCATGAGGACAAATTTTATACGCCACTTGGGATACATCACGGTGCCCATTTGTTAGGTTAAATGCTAATCTCGATATTGGTGTGGAAGTGTTTTGTAGGTACGATTAATATTTACATTAGTTGACTTTGAGTCAACTTAATAATGTGACTGGGATTCACCCAATCAGTTGAAGGCCATAAGAGCAAAACCTGAGGTTTCCTGAAGAAGAAGAAATTCTACCTCAAGACCATAATATAGAAATATTATCTGAGTTTCCCATCTGCTGCTTGCCCTATGGATTTGGGACTTGCTAGTCCCCATAATCCCATGAGCCCATTCCTTAAAATAAATCTCACAGATAGACAAATATTGGTGCACATAGATATAGATTATAGACATAAATATAGATATCTAGGTGTCTTATTGGTTGTTTGCTTGAGAATTCTGGCTGACACAACAGGCCTTTCTGAAGTTAATAGTTTTGATGCCAAACATGAAGAGAGAACCTGGTATGAAAAGAGCAAGGAAAACATTATTCACAGAAGACAACATAGCAAGTATGAAGTGTCTAAGGCAGGAAAGAGTTTGTTATATTCAAAAACCAATGGAGGTTAATGTGACTAAATCGCTACGCTTGAGGGAGAAAGGTCGATGAGCCCAGCTAGGGGGGCACAGAGCAGGTCAAGCAGAGCCTTGCATGCTGGATGTGACATCAGTGTGCAGGGTGGAACCATGAAAAGTGTAAGTAGCAATTGCCATGAGCTGTGTTTGTACAAAACTTTTATTTGGCAGATAACAGATGTGGTCAAGGAAGAAGAATGAAAAGGAAATGAGTGGTGAGGGAGAAATTGCAGTCGTCCAGACACAATGGTGGAATGGACTCAAAATTGTAATGGTTGAGATTTAAGGAAGTGAAAGGATTGGATCTACTTTGGAAATGAAAATTGTGAAATTTGACAAATTTTGCAATTGAACAAGACCAAAAGGAAGGGAGACAATGTAGATGATTCCAAGGCTTTTGACAAGCAAATAGGTACTGGCACCATATATCAAGAAGCAGAAAACCAGGGGGATAAGCATTTAATGGGGTTGGTGCTATTGGGAGTTACTAAACAAATATTTGAATTGAATCTTATAATGTTAGATAAATTCCAGTGGTGGGATATAAGATAACACAAAGTTAAAAGGGGTTTGGGGGGCTGATTATATCAATTTAAGTCATCAGCATTAATATTCTATTTAATTTCATGGGAATAGATGATTACAATTATTATAAAGTTAGCCTATATTGAGTATGTAGAACGAGCCACCTCTATCCAAAGTCATTTAGGTATACTTCACTTTCTTTATTTTCTTAGAAGGTCTCTGAAATACATTTTATAAATAAAGGAATTGAGGCACAATTGATTATACAACCTCCCCAAAGTTACAGCAAGGAAATGACAAGTCCTATATATGAACAAAATACTCTGACTCCAGATGACCTAAGAAAATGCTGGAAGAGAAATTTAAGAAAGAGGAGTCAGACTTGGGAATTGCAGGATTCTGACCAATAAAGGAGAAGGAATAGCAGAGGACTCTGAAAATATACAACCAGAGAGGTGGGAAGAAAAACAGGAGACTGTACTGTCCTATGAGCCTAAAGCCATGAACCCTTAGGAAGTGAGAACGGAATGCTGCCAAGTAGATAATCAAGATAAGGACAGGGGAGTGACTATCAGGTAAAACCCTGTGATAGTAAGCAACAGAAACTGGATCTTACTAATAGGAGCAAAAAGAAGTCCTAGAAAAGGATCCAGGGCAGCTCTTCAAGTTGAACGAAGACATTAGCATCCAGGAATGTAGAAGAAAAGTGCCTGAGAGGCTCCAAATATTTGCTGGAGTAAAATAGGACCAGGATCAGGATATTTATTGAATGACAACTACATCTGCAGCAATGATACCTTATTTTCTGTGCTGCAGTCATGATGGGTTCCTTTCAAATAGCACAAGCTCTTTCCAAAGAAGTAGCCAGAATCTGACATATGCAGGAGGAAATCTGGAGACAGGGTGTGTGTTCTGGCTTGGTGGGGCTGGGTGGAGGATTAAGGAGTGCACATACCCACCTTGGAGTGATATTCTCTTCTTGTCCCAGTGCCGTGATTTTCCAGAATTCCCCAAACACTTTTAATCATGGTCTTGGCAACAATCTTACCCACAATTTGCTTTTCTGCACATTGTTTTAAATAATAATAGCAATGACTTCTAGACAGGAGCTGCTGGCTGTTTCCAGCCTTAAAGCTTTACTTCCCCTGCTGATTGGTATGGATGCTTCCTTCTCATGCTTCTCATATCTTCTTAATTATGAGCTCCCCTGATCTCATGTCCAGGTGGGCCAAACCTCTGCTGTGCCCGGTTTGTTTCTTTCTTAGCATTTATTATCCTCTGTAATAACTAATTAATTTGTTTAATTATTGTTTTCTGATTTCATTTTGGATGAATGAGGGCAGGCCACTGTGGTCTGGCTTACCCACTTACCCCCAGTATCCAGAACTTCTTCTGGCACATGGTTGGTTCTCAGTAGATACTTGCTGCTCAAATAAATAATATGTTAGAGAACATATTTTTGGACAGCTCCCTCCCCAACCTTTGGGTGAGCCCTGGGGGCTTTGGGAAGGGGCCCTGTGATTAAACTGAGGCTTAAGGGAATTTCTCCTTGCCCCAACTCACTCTTAGAGCCCACACTCTGGTGCTGTATCTCTGGTTTCAGTCCAGGTCCTTCCACTCTTCCAGGGGAATTTTCTGTGTGGTTCTATATTCCGTAGCCCTCACAAGTCCTGTCTGCCAAGGATTCTTGGATCTCAGGACCTGCTTTCATGGGGTACACTCACCGCTTCACCAAGCATCTAGGTTAGGTGTGACTCTGCCTGTTTGCAAAAAGCTTTGGAACAAAATGTTAACAAAGGTTAAGGAAACAAAGCTTCTCTCTTCAAATGCTTTATAAGCTTAATATAAAGTCGTGGAATTGCTGAAGTAAACAAAACTGAGCACAGAATCTAAAATTCTCTCTGTAAAGCCCTAAGAAACATTTTTAAAAAGCATCATCTGTGAGCATATTAGCCTTATTGTAAGTGAGTGGAATAAGAAACTAGCTTATAAAAAAAGATGTTAATATTTGAACCATTCTGGTCATGTCATTACCATATAAATTATTTGCATAAGGGAACAATTTATACTGTATCAAATACCATGTTAGAGAAATAGGTAGAAATACATAAGAGTTAATAATTTTGATAAAAAAAAAACTTTGGGAGTGAGAAAGCAAAACTAGAAAACTGACAGAGGACAAGTATAATCAATAAAGATTTTAATAATCATTGTAAAAGTATCAGAGAAAAAAAGAGGACGATACCAATAAATGAGGTGTATGAAGATATGTTAATAAAGCTTGATCTTTACAGTATACATTTATCATAAAGTACTTTAATGTACAGTAGGCTACATCATTTGAAAGCCACACAAGGTGAAATTATTTGCATTTGTGAATGGGAAACAAGGACACAGTCGTGAAACTGACCCAGAATCACATGTTACTTGGTGACAGAACCAGGACTCACGCGGTTCTCACTCTTTTTACTGTTCCTGACTGCCATAGTTTTCTCCCCAGGCAGAAAACTTTAAACAATAAAATCTGTAATAATATAGGAAAGTATGCCTTTAAAATCCCTGAGGAGCCTCAAGGACCACTTCACTCCATTTCAGAGAGGAAATATTGTTAGTGAGGAAGACAAATTCTTCATCCTCTTTAGGATCCTTCCTTATGTTGTAAAAACATCTTCAGTTAGCAAAGAGAAGGGTTTAGAGTGAGTTAAAGACCAAATCCTTCATGCTGAAGAAATTTTTTAAAAATATTCAAATAGACCAATATGAAAATACTCAAATTTTTTTTTTCCAATGTGATTTTTATTCATTGTAGTTAGGTCAATCTATAACCTGATTTCTATTTTCATTTTAAATATATTGCCTATTGAATGTCAAAAGTTTCTGAATGAAAATTTGCATGTCACACACAATAAGACCAATAAAATATTCATTATAGATTCTGTAAAATTAAGAAAAAAAAGCATTAAATATACCAAAAACCCGGTCCAAAACAATTACTGCTATTAGACATTATAGGTAGTCTTTACTTCTTAGAAGTCAAGTGTTCAGCTGTTCTTTGCATTGGATTTGCATAAATGGGCCAAGGACACTTTCTTCTATTTTTTAAAAATTCATTTTAGTTCCTCCCTATTCCTGGATATATCATTAGAACACTAGTTATTTAGTCTATCTAGTTTTCTAAATCATTATGCCCTTTTTGCCCCACAGAGAGAACATAAACAATATTTGTTGAAATATCTAGAGAAAAATAACCAAAGGAGCAATTTAGCACCTATCACGAGAAAGTAAAGAGCAGAATTTCTGTAGCTAAAATACACGTAGGATCTTCTTACCATAAACATGGTCTAGTACAGACAAAACTTTGTGGAAAAATAAATAACAAAACATAATTTGCAGTACGTAAATTTCAAGAAAAGCTATGATTAGTCCCTTCATGGCTTCTTGTTGCAGCTGTGATCTGTAATTATTTGAGGCCCTTCAGTCCCCAGATATTGTCCACAGTGTTTGGGGGTGGGATGGGTGGGCAATAATATACTTCCTGGAACTCCTAGTAAGCCACCATGTGTAAGTAAGCAATTGAATGCTTGTCAGATGCAGAATGAAATCCCATGTAGTGTGTGTAATGAAGCAAATGCTAATGATGCTTACTCAGTTTATCTAAACACTGCATAAAACCTCAAGTTAGTTCCCTAATGGAAGGCAAGCTATTACTGAGCACACTTTGCATTATCATTAATAAGGACTGCTGATTTATTGGAAAGAGTGCATTTATTGAAAACAGAATGGGGACATGAAGCTAATTACCAGCTTTTTTTCTAATTAGTGTTTCGTGTGACTAGAATATTCTTCCACTGATCATGGCACTCTGCTGGAGTTGAAAGAACCTGGTGTTCAACAGTTGAGACACCCTCCATGGAACCTAAGCACCACCTTTTTCTGTGCATCATTAATGCTGGAGACTTAAGGAGGACAAGTGGTTCAGGGCAAAGAGAATCAAAGTCACCAGACACTTAATCCTGGATTCCAATTCCAACGCTGACACTTACTCAACATTTAACTCTGGGAAGCCTCCCTGAGTCTCCACTTCTCTATTTGTGAATGGGGATAATATTATTATATTATCGCAGTTTTGATGAGAGGACTACAAGAAATAATGTGCAAAGCAGATGTTTCTCTCTGGGAGATCAAGATGACGAATCCATAATCCCATTCATCACACACAGAAATGCCCAGTGCTAACACTTCCGGTTTTGCGGTGAAGGTAAATCATGGAGTCAGTGTTCTCTTAAGACATCTTGGAGTTCAACTAATCCCAGCATGTCCAAATCTTAGAAAGGCAAATACTGGAATCCTTTTGTTTGTTTGTTTTTTTGTTTGTTTGTTTTGTGTATGATGAATATTGGTGCTAAAGTTAAGTAATTTAAGTCTCCGTCTTTTTGCCATTAAATCCTATCTTCTGCTTTTCAATTCAGGGTTATTTTCTACTACCCTCAACTGCCTCTGAAACTCCAAAGCATCTTCTTCATGCAACATACCAAATATGAAATCAGCTGTAGCCATTCACACATATTTGTTGAGTTTCTGGAGAGGTAGATAGTAAGCAAACAGATGTGATTTTTGCCCTCAAGAACTAAAAGGATGGTAACTTGATTTATTTGTCTACATTTTTCTACATTACTGCTATGGAGTCTGAATCGTCTAACGCATGTGTAGCATGTTTTGGTGCAGTAATTATAGCTTCAAGAGGTTTAGAAACTACCCAAGGTCATACAGTTAATTAGTAGCTGAGGCAAAATTATAACAGGCACTTCTCAGTTCCCATCTTGAAGTCCCAGGCTAGAAATAAAATAAAATAGAGGACTGAAAAAATAAAATGGAAAATAAATAGAAAAAAATCTAGATCCAAAACAAAGGGAATTTTTAGCTCTTTTATATGACAGTGAAGTGGAACATGAATTCATAGTTCTTCTTTCATCTAACCCTGAAGTTCACGGTTGATATTTGTCACACAGGTGACATATGAAGTTTCTGGTTACATACAAAGGAACCAGTAAGATAAAGGAGCTGCCTTGCCCAGTGGTAAAGAATAAAGAGTCTGGAGTTTGACTGTCTGAGTTTATGTCCTGATTCCTGTGAATGCCATAAGCTTCTTTATATCTCAGTTCCTTTTAGATGTCTGTGACCTTTTAGTCTAAGCAATTAGAAAATGGATTGACATTATGATATGGTAAAGAATGAAGGCCACCAGACTTGGAGAGGAAAATAAGATTCCCATCTTGTTTGGGGAGCTGGAATGCCTTTCTATCATCCAATGAGAGTTGTGGAATAGGTGGTAGCATGCATGTGTCTAGAATCCCAGAGGTGAGCTCAACCTGGGAAATAAGGACCGGTGGCATCAAGATGTAGGTTATATTTATATCCATGAGAGTGGGTGAGGTCATCCAGGGAACATGCACAGATGTGGTCAGATTAATGCTTTAGAAATGTCACTCTGACAAAGTAAGAGAAATGAGAGTAGAAGGCAGCTTGAAACTTCCTGAAGTAGTTCAACCTTGAGATTATTGAGGATAACAGTGGTAACCATGGTGATAACAAAAATGAACCATCCATAGGAATACAACAACAGCTAAAATAAAAACATAGCTGCAAGAACCAGACCCCTTCTTAACCTAAAGGCAAAGAAGACTGAGATTCCTGTCTGTGCCATTGTCCCCACAGAGGATGACTGGGTTCCCATCTTAAACTGAAAGAACAGGTAACAAATTAGAGTGTTTTAAAGATGAATCCCTGCCCATTTTCAGAATATCTTCTCTAATCCCATGTTAATTTTGCCTTCACTCTATCCCTGCTATTACTAGCACAACCTACTTCCTATTTTGAGAAGCTAGATGTAGTGACAGAGGCTGTAAAAGAGGTTTCTGACATTTGCTTTATTTGAGATATTTTTTTTTCTTTTACTGTAAATTTGGATATTTCAAAAATTTTTTCAATGTTCCTGTTTTTCAGCACTGTCTTCTTCAAAGTGCCTAATCATAATGCTTTCTTCCTTCTATCTAGGAGTTACACATTAAAAATCTTATTTGAGTGGGGGTAGAAGTATAGATTTGTTATATGTGTGAAAAATCAATGAACAACATGCATAAGAAAATACAGAATGAAATGGAACTGGAGGACTCTTCTTAGAAAATGAAGGGTATATAATAGAAGGGTGAATGATATCTTTGGGAATGTGCTGAAATTAGGATGCAGAGGAAGGGGTAAAATAGCTTTACATCTTCCACTCTTCAATGTGGATGATCCTGATTTTATTCAAATATCAGGGTCTATATCAAACTTAATATTAGTCCCTTGCAACAACATGAATCTTCTCATAGAATTAAATGAGCAACATTTGATTTTCTGTAGATTTTTAAGTTTCAGATTTGCGAAATTTCCAAAGAATGTATAAATTATATTATGAAGACATGGGGAATACAGTGGGGGGAATACAGTGTCCTGTTACCTCCATTTCCAAAATTATTTAGGTAAAATTAGAGAAAAAATAGAAATTTATATTGGGCTTCTTGCCTATGTCTTATATATCTCATTTGTATTAGTTATTTAATTACTCAAATATAGTCTCAGTATCCAGATACTTTTCTTGCATCATTTTATACATCAAATTCAGTTCCACCCAAAGAGGCAGATGGGGGATTTTGGTGTAATTCCAGATAGAAGGACATCCCTGCAGCTTGAAACTGGTAGCAGAGTTGGCCCAGCTTTGCTCTGTGTGCCTCAGTGGCCTTGTGTGAAAGGTGATGCTGCTTGTGAAAACATGAAGCCCTGAGCAGTGACTGAAGGATCTCTATATTGCCTCTGCCCTGTGACTTCTGAGTCAGCTTCTATTAGCTTCAGTGTTGGTTTTAGTTGACTTCTGCTGCTATCAAAGATTCCCAAAACTTAGTGGCTTAAAATGACAGGGAAGCATAGAGATCCAGATCCAGATCTTCTGCCTTCAGACTGTGGAATCTCACTGCTCTGCAAACTGGGCTGGGAAGTCCTCCTGCACATAATGTCCAGGGTAGCTAGATTGTCCAAAGTGGCTTTTCACTCACAAACCGATCCTCGGGTGGGCTGGCATAGTTGAAGCAGCTGGGAGCTAGTTAAGATATTCTGTCTCTCTGTCTGTCTCTCTGTCTGTCTGTCTGTCTGTCTGTCTCTCTCTCTCTCTCTCTCTCTCTCTCTCTCAAGATCACTGTTATGCACAAAACGTTCTCCCCAAATGTTGAAGTCCCCAAACCCACTACTTCAGATATAAGCATGCTTGGAAAAAAGATTCTAAAGAGGTGATTAAGTTCAAAGGACTAATTCAGTATGACTTGTGCACTTATAAGATGAGAACGAGACACCAAGGATGTGCCCCGCACAGAGGAACAGCCATTTGAAGAGGCACCATCTGCAAGACAAGGAGAGAGGCCTTGAAGGAAAGGAATCCTCTTGGCACCTGATCCCAGAGTTTTAGTCCTTCAAATATATGAGAAAATAAATTTCTGGTTTTTAAGTCACCCAGTCTGTGAGAGTTTGTTATGGCAGCCCTAGCAGTCTATTACAGCTAGCTTTGGCTGCTTGTAGCACAGAGTTGAATTTCTTGCAGGGTAGATGACTTCTAAGAGACTGGAAGCAGATATCCATCAGTACTTAAAAAAATCTAGGCCTGAAACAAGCAAAACATCATTTCTTCTGTTCCATTGACCAAATCAAGTCTCAATGACTGCCTACATCCAAAGGAAGGGAAAACAGATTCTACCTCCTCATGTGTGGAGTAGTGAACACGCTCCCAGGCAGAGAAGGAATCAATGGCAGATATATTTAGACTAGCACGGGCTCTGTTCAAAACTCACACTTCTCTTCAGCTCTTTATTTTAAAAAATGCATATTCTGCTCACTTTTCAAGCTTTTTTCCTACTTCAGTGAGCACACTTATGCTGTCTAGCTTTATAACCCACAATTATCTGTTGCTATGCTAAAAATCCTTCTCATGGACAGATCCACTGTTTTTGTTTTTGTTTTTGTTTTTGTTTTTTGCTCTTACCCTACTGGCTTTCCTAAGAAAGAATTTTCTTCCTGTTCAAAGTTAATTCATGTCTTGAGCCCTGGAATGTTCTTTATTGCTGAACTTTCCTTCAGCCATCATGGTCTCCCTTGTATCTTAAATTACATGAGCTCCTTTTGCTCAGCTTCTAAATAGGTACATGTCTCCTGATCCAAGATTATGTCTCCAGATTGGTCCAAAGTTTCCTGAAGTAGGCTCAGCTGCAGTCTCACTCTTCTCCTCACATCTCTTTGGAAGTAAGCTCTAACCTTCTGTCTTACATCTCTCCCTATGATTAGTGTCTCAGCTCTCCACAGTCTGACCCTGTCCCCAATACTTCCCTGAAACTGTCCTGAATAAGGTTTAGAAAAACCCATCTGTTTTATAATAATGGAAGCTTGTTAATCTTTGTCAATTTGAACATTCTGACAAATAGCACAGATATCCCCACCCCAATTTCTCTGGTGTTCTTCCTATCTCACTAATCCAGAATTATTTCATCTTTGAGAGTTTCTTTTCCTACACACATCCTTTAAATACTCTATCCCTTAGGGTCTCTCCTTGATCAATTGTACTTTTTAATTTACATTCTCCCAGGAGGAGCAAACCCATGTGCATGGACTTACCTCACACCTGTCCTAATAAATCCCAGTCAGTGCCACCAGCCCACATCTCTCACTCAAGCTGCGTGTCCTATTGCCTGGTAGTCATTTCTGCCTAGCCTTAGCATGGGCCTTTAAGATTCAGCATGTCCCAAACTAAATATGCCATTCTCCATAGCCTTTCTGGGTTCATGGGTTCATGGGCATCTACCCAGTTGTGATCTGGGATCATCCTTGATCCTTTTTTTTTCCTTAGTAATCCATATACAGTCACCTATAGACTTCTGTCAGAATCTTTTTTAATGCTTTCTCAAACCTCTCTGCCTCTTAAGACCCGTCCTGCATGCTAGAGTTCCTGCCTACATCATCTCTCTTAGTAGTTATGAACATCCTAGTTTTCAAATATCTCTCTTCTAATTAGAATATATTTTTCATCCCAGTACCAGATCTTGTAAGTAAAGCATTGAATTGACCAGGTCCATTCTTTATTGAATTTAATTGTGTACTAAACCTATTTTTTGTCAATAAGACCAGATTTTTCAAATCCCTGATCCAAGGCACTTTATCTGCTTCTGAAGTTCATACCAGTAAAGAACTGAAGAAAGAGAAAAGACAGTGGTGAAAATCTAAGTCCACAACACTGTCAAAAGTGAAATACCCTTCACTTCATGTGCTTATGTTTTGTTTAAAATACAATAAAATTTTCAGAGCATATATGCAATCCAAAAGTCAGTAACAGAGAATAGAGGACAGAGTCATATTTATGGCAAAGAGATAATTTTGTTAGAGTGGTTTTTGTTAACTGAATTATCTATGGTTACATTTCTTTTGTATATGTATTAAGTATTCACAAGAAAAAGGAAGTTACTCTGAAAAATAGTAGTGTAATGACAAATACTTTGATGCTTTGACCTACTCTGGAACAGTCTGTCTCTGAAGTCATTACCTCATGCAACAACAGGACCTCAAAAGAACTATGAAAGCATAAGTATTGAAGAACCACATTTTCACTTCATATATAAATTTGCAATTCTAAACCAATTTTCTGTGGTTTCTTGGTCTGAGTTTTATTTCAAGCAAATTAAATTTGCTTTAGGATGCAGTTTTACAACAGGAAAAATAATTACTTTTGCCCATTGTAAGGCTCAGAATAAAGTGTAGAGATTATTTATGCATATATAAACAAATGTTTCTGGCATAACACCTTCTTTGTGCTAGGCATAAGTACCATACTTAAAATGCATAACTATGATAATATACAAAAACTGTGTTCAAAGTGTCATATATTAATATGCACAGTGGTGCCATAAGATAGATACCATTATTATTTCAATTTTACAGATGTAAAAACACAAACTCAGAGATTAATGGTGTTTGGTGAGAACACACAGGTAGGAAGTGGCGTGCCAGGATCAAAGCTTAAGCAATAACCTCAGAGGATGCACTTGACCACTGTCTTGTGCTACCGATACTCTCAAACTCAGGACCTGTTTTCCATCCCCACTTCTGCTACACAACTCAAGTTTTTGATTATTAGTGCATCTTAGTTTGCTCATTTTTAGTCTTAGCATCAACAGTCTATCCGCTATACTTTTTCAAGGCGATTTGTCTCAGTTTAGGGGCTATAATTGAATATTATAGAATGGGTAGCTTACACAACAGAAATCTATTTCTCACAGTTCTGGGTTGTGCATCAAGGCACCAATAGATCCTGTGTCCAGCAAGGTTTCCTTCCTGCTTCACAGATGGTTAGCTTCTCCTTGTAGCCTCTCAAGATCAAAAGCAGAGAGAGAAGCAAGTTCTCACACATTTGTATTAGGGCATTGATCTCATTCCTGAGGACTCTACCACCAAGACCTAATTTTCTCCCAAAGGCCCCTCCTCCTAACATGGCTGCCTTCTTCATTCAGATTTCAACAGTTGAATTTGGGAGGTGGGCACATTCTGCCCATAACATGACCTTTATAAAGAGCTGATCTATTGATGTCTTCTCTGCTTAAAGACATTGAAGAATGGCTCCTTATTCTTGTATTTTTTTTTAATGTAAATGTCCTTGCTGTGCATTCAAGGCCCTTCAGGACCATCCTCTTCTTCATTTCCACTCTCATTCCCTGTCACTCTCTGCACAGCCTATGTTCTAGTCATTCAGGACTAAGTGTACACCATCCCCAGAGCACATGATCTACTTTTTTTCCATTCTTCTTCTACCTCAGGAATTCCTTTTATTATTCTAGTTCTCAGATATCTGTGAAATACCCTCTTACCTGCCGCCATCTTCCCAGACCATTCTTCCCAACTCTCTCATTGATACATGGTTAGTTCATGTGTTCTTTTCCCCACCATATGTGAAGACAGGTGCTATATCCCTTTATCTTTCATTCTTTAGTCCTCAGTGAATTTGAAGTAATAAAGTAGATCAGCACAGTGTAACTAGAGTGCTTGCTCTGTCATTCACTAGGTATATAGCTCATCTTTAGAATAAGACAATGAGAGTGTCTTTGTATACCATGAGTTCTTTGTGAAGATTGAATGAGATCTAGGTGGGATTAGCACAGTGCATGGCACATAGCAAATATCCAATGAGTATTATGATGTCTCTTTATTAGTATCCCAGAATATATAACATTCTAATGTTCATGAAACTACTATTTCTAGTACTTTTTAATTCTGACCCTTACTGAATAAGATAAAAAATCCCAGTTGTGTCCATTGTCCTTTGGGCTTTAATTTCCCAGTGGGTGAACTCAGTTCTATTGGATCAGTGTTATAATTTGCAGAAAAAAACAGTGGAGTTCTTCCATGTGGAACGTATTTCCATGTGGAAATAGCAAACAAGTTCCTTACAATAGAACTATGTTTATATTTCTGTCTAAGCTCTTTGCTTGAGATAATCATAAAGCCATTAGCACTTGGAGAAGTGATGTTCTTATTTGGCAGTCACTTATGTCAGTAAGATATCACCCTACAAGACATCCCCCCAGGAATGGCTACACCAAGAGTTAGAGTTAGCTGCTTCTGGAAAGGATTGCTTTCCTTCTAACTTGGAGTTAGAGTTTCATCATATTTGTTTAATAAAAGAATCTGTTCTAACTTCTTTTCTTAGATTTCCACTTTGGGTTAAAATCAGTGGAACTGATCTAATAACCACCCAACACCAGAGCTTCATATCATCACTATTAATAGGATATCTTTGTAGGGGACTCCCCATCAAGTTTTACCATTTACTTAGTTATTTGACTTTAAAAACCTCATTTTAATACATCTGAATCTCAGATTCTCCATCACTAAAACTGGGTAGGTAACGCCTTGTGTGAAGCATTGCATCATTATAAATCATAGTCTCAAAGTATGTTGAAAAGGAAATAATGTCACTTATGCCCAGACCAGGGTGCTCAAGAGCATTAGGTGTTATTAATATTCAGTTAATCCTAAGAACATCAACTCATCGTGAATGCATGAGCATGAATCTAAAGGGCAGTGTTTTGGTTTTACAGTTCATATTCCTGGTATTGTGGGAGGCTCAATTTATTTTTTAGTTGTTACTTATTCTCCTCATCTCTTGTCATGAACTCTCAAATGTTTAAAGAAGTTACTTAATGGAGAAAAACCTTTTCAAAGACAATTCTGATTATAATAATAATAAAATTATGATAATAAACATTATAATTTGGTTTTAGATTTTAAAATCCATTATCTTATTCATATGTTTATTAAGTCATTTAGTAAATATTGAACATTAACTAGACAGCTAAAAAGAATCCCTAAGAGAGTTTGTAATCAAAGAACTCAGAAAAAAATAGAAAAACGATCCACCGTGATGAAGAGCAATAACGCAGAATGGAGAAATAAGAATTATGTTTGCCAGTCTGAGAAGAGTGAAAAGAAGACCTGGAAAAGAGGACATTGCTTCAAGATATAAAAGATCACAGAGCATGCCCGAGACATGGAGGGGCATCACAAGCACTGGGAGTATCCAGAATGAGGCAAAGCAGGATGGAGCAGTGTGCAGCTGGGTTTGAGTACAGAGTACGGCTCATGGAGAGGAAAGGTCACTAGGAGCTAAAGAGGTTTCAGAACTGAAATAGAGCAGGATTTATGTGCAAAATAGGTTTTAGGAGTTTGTCCTAAATGCCATTTGAAATCTGCCTTGCAACCTGGATTAAGGTAAAAAAGATGCTTTCCGAGGAGGTAAAACTTATGCTAATTATGCCAGTACCATGGAGCCTCAAGAATTACTGGCATTAAAATTCAACCCGACATGTACACTGCATAGATTTTTATGAATCCTCCTTCCTCTCTTAGAGATTGTTTGATCCTTTATGACATTATTTTCTCAGCAGAAAGAATCCTTGACCTAATGGTGTTGGTTTATGTTTGTCATGAATAAAATATTGACTTGTCTTCCTTTTCCTTTAAAACTCCTTTGAATGCTTCTAAATTGCAACTCTTCACAAAATTGACCTGAACATCAAAGTGTCAATTTTTGTCTTTGCATAGATGTATTCAGACAACCCAGTGTCTGAGTCCCCCAGGCCAATACAAATTCAGCTTCCAAAAGAAGCAGAGAATGTTTGACTGAGCTTAAGAACTGATGACTTTAGAAAGAAAGTTTATTTATAAGAATAGATGACTTTAGAAGTGGAGTCTATTGTTGGTAAACAGAAGCTAAGATGGATAGGGGGCAGGGGGATATGGGGGCATGTTGGTTAAAGGATGCATAATTAAAGTTAGATAGGAGAGAGAAATTTCAAGAGATTTATTTCACAGCAAAGTGACTATAGTTAATTACAATGTATTGTATTTTTGAAAAATGTAGAGGGGAGTTATTACGTGCCCTCGTTACAAAACGATAACTATGGGACATGATGCATTTGCTAATTGGCTAGACTAAACTATCCCACAGTGTATATACACTTCAAAACATCACATTATAAATGATAAAATCATAAAATGCTCTCTTCAAATTTTTTTAAAATAAGCAAACTTTGTGGTTAAAAAGAAAAAGAAAAAAATGAAATCTTTTGGTAAATATCAACCTATAAAAACATCCAAATATTTCTATACAGCCTCCACAGTCCTTTCAGTTTCTCTTAAAACTTTCAAATAGCAAAAATTTCAGTTATTTTCAGAAGACAAAGTCCGCCCCACCTTCAATGCAAAACTACCAGTTAATAAATTCTCAATGTAACAGAACTTCTCAATGTTCTTCAGTGCTTCATTTAAGAACTAGTCAGTCCCCTTTGGAAGCATTTCCCCAGTTCAAGGCACTAGAAAATCAGAATGACTCTGTTATGCTTTGCAGCCAGATCCCTGCTGGGCACAAGGAAAGTTGATTTAATGCCTGATAGAGACTGAAGAGGTCTTCCTCTTGCCCAGTCTGCTCCTTAAGCACTTTCTTTGTTGGGAAGTGTCCTTGATGCCTATAGCTCTTCTTCCAGTCACAACTCTGAGAAACAAGCAGTTCCTCCCTAAAGCATTCTCTCCACCTTCTCAGAAAGGAGGACATGAAATTTCAATTGTACAGCAACTTGAGAAGGGTTTTACCTTCTGCTCCAGATTTTCAGAGAGTGTTTTTAAGGGTGCTTACTGGACACAGGTATCCATATGTCAGAGTCATGTGATTCTAGAGGAGTGAGATGGAAACCTCTGGAAAGGTTTGACCTTTCAAAGTCTCCCTCTTCTCACTGCCAGAATGTGTTAAATGATGACTGATTTACAAAACTGTTGTATTTGTGAAAGGGATTTGGTAAGCCTTGCCATCTAAATGTCAGTTATTATTTTTTATCCTTAATGTTAATAATGATAAATGTCTTTCCCTGGACAATATCCAACATTTCATACATTAGTTGGTCCATCTTGTGATGAAGAAATGAGGTTTTCAAGAAGTTAGTACCTCCAGAAGGGGTTTGGGTTGGTGTGACAGATAGGCTTCCTGGGCAGGCTGCCACCTGAAATAAGGCTCTAAGTGTCTGGAGTTGAGTCCATCCCGTGATCATCATGCCAGCAAGGAGGACCTCAGATTCTCAGCAGCACCTCAGAACTTACTGGCTCCCTTACACGGTCACTGAGTTTACTTCTGGATTGCAGCTCGGCCTCTCAAAGATCTGAGTCATAACCTGGAACATTACACACCTGAAAGCTGAGACAGTTGGTTGCCCAGAAGCTACAGTAATTAACACGTAAAATGTGCTCTTAAATAATGACTGCCATTATGCTCATAATGGTGGGCCTCATTGGTTTTCTTAATTAATTCTTTGAACACTAATGCATTAGTGAACATAAAAACACATGTAGTAATTTCTTTTCTTTGCCCCATGACTCAGCTCTTTTTCTTACTGTTTTGCATATTATAAGCAGCTACTAAATGTGAATGAAAAGGTAGGCTAGTCTAGGAGGCATTCCAATAATAATGATGGTGTTGATAAACAAATAGTGGTAATGACAATAATTATAATTACATTTATCTAAAATTTATTTATTTTCAGGAAAACAAAACAATGGTGGGTTTGAGGAATTTAAGCTAGTGTAGGTAAGGATCAGTTAAGAGAGAATGAAAGAGAAATTGAGAAATTATTCCATAGATAAAGAGAAAATAAAGCTGAACATCAGCAGACATTAGCACTTGAAATTGGAAAACATCAGGAAAGAAGATTCATATTTCTGGAACCATATTGTCTTTGCTTTCTCTGCATCTTTAAGCTCATCACTGGGAAATAATTTCTCAAGTTGGTCTGACAACTCCTCTGTGCTCAAACACTGGGAGAGACAACCAGTCTCTGATTTCCAAATTCAGATGTCCCATAAAGCAAAGCTAATTGGCTCATCTCATATTTGGTGTTCTCCTCTGGTCACCCTTACAGGCAAGGGTCAACAATTACTCAGTGGGCTTCATAGGCTATTGATTGTGAACTGGATAGGAGAGTTAAATTATCCCAAATCAATAAACTAATATGAGGCAGAGCCTAGAATGAACCAGGCTATCTAGCACCTAAGTTCATACTAATTTCTCCTCTCTGTTTAAAGTGTACACTGGTGTTTCAGGGCTGGATTTAGTGGGCACAATGGCGAGAGTATTAGGGAATTTGTGGTCTCACCTGGGTACCCTCATCCGGCTTCATGAAAAAGTAGCAAGGAAATGTGGCTTTCAGGGAAAACTGATTATTTGCTTATTCTGTGAGGTGGCTTCAGACAAGTCCTTACTACCATTGGTGCCTCTCAACCATTGATGTACATGCAAATCACCTGGAGTCCTTCTCAAGAGGCAGGTTCTGTTGCAGCTCTTCGTGCATGGAGAGTCTACATTTTCAACAAACTCACAGGTGACATAGATGCTGCATGTCCTGTCCCAGGGGCACCTTGTGCTGAAGAGATTTAAGATAAAAGAGCCAGAAAATTGAAGCAGCAAGCCTACTGGTGGTGTCTTGGACCTTACCCACAACTGCACAGAGAGCAGTTCCTTGGCAATCCCATGCCTCTGTGCCTCCCTTTCCTCCCAGCCCAGTGGCATGAGGAACAACTACAACCACAACAGCTTGGTGGGCCAGCTACACAAAGGACATGAGCTACTTAAGAAACCATTGGCAAATTATCAATGGATGCTACCAGCAGCCAATTTCTTTGCAGTTTTTCTTAGGATACACAAACTGTTTTGTTCCAGCATTTTTCCCCTTTGTCATTTATACAGTTTCAAAGAAACTTATTTAGCATGCATGGTGAGTGAAATTGTTATACATCTAGCTGAGATTATATACACTGAAGTCATTATTGAATATTATTTCTAATACATGTGCATTTCTTTAGTGCTGTTCTTTTGAGCTTTTAAAGGTCTAATTACCACTACAATATCTGTTGGGTACTAATTATGTTAATACCATGTAAAATATATAGCATACAGTATCTCATATTATCATCACAAAACCCTGAGCTAGGCACTACTGTTACCAGAGGCTAAAACATGTTACTTGAAGTGATCAAACACCGCCCATCACCAGCAAGTACTGATTTGACTCCTTTCCTATACAGTCTCCTTATCCTTGCTGCCCTCAGTGACACCCTTGTCCCTCTCTTGCTCAGTGGATTCTGTGTTCCAGTGTCCACCTGGGTAATGAGTCCACCCTCGGCACAGACTTTCTAATCTTTTGGACCCTGATAGTGAGGTTGCTGCAAAGCCATTCTGGCCACATTCAGTTCCACTTTAGTTTGAGTACACTTTTATGCCATCTTTTGATTTAGGCCATTGACTTTCAACCATTCTTATGATCTCCAGAGTAGCTCCTGATATCGTCCACAAATTCCAATCCCGAATCCCAGATGTGCCTCCATACCCCCAAGCAGATCACTCCTCTTTCCTTTAAACATGGAGTCAAATTTTCCCAACATCATTTGCATCCCTTGTATATACTCCTGACTGAAATATCAGAAAACTCAAATGACTGTGTTTTTAAGCAATGAAGAATATAAATCTCACTCCAAACCAGATATTGGAGGAAAGCTATTCCAGAGATACTCCAATCAGTGCTGCATTACATCCAGATGTCTTCTCATCCTCCATCCTCAGTATTTAGCTTTGTCCTTAGGTTTCTACCTCATAGTTACCAGTTGGCTCCCTCATTCCAATCATTGTGCCTTTATACTACTAAATTCAAGAGAGGATATGAACATATCATGGAGCATAATAAGTCCTGGAAATACCACCATTAGAGATTTCCAAAATTAGTATGTGATCTAAACTTGGTCATTTGCCCAACCCCAAACCAACCTCTGACAGAGAATGCGACAGCCGTGCTCTTGAATCCATCTTGGTTCATCTTCTATGACTTGGGGAAGAACCAGCCTCCCCTAAGCTCATTGCCATATGAACAAAATGCATAAATTTGGCTTCTCCAAACCAAGGAATAGGATGTAAATGGCCACTGGGTGGACAATCTATAGTATCTGATTCATTTCCCTCAACACTTCTTTCCTTTTCCTGTTGCCTCCTTTTCCTCCCTGACTCCACAATGCCGTGTGGAGTCATCCAACCTGTTCATTGTTCTGGTCTCTTCCTTTCCAAGGCCAATTTCTCTACCTCACCAACCCTCTGGGTCCCCTTTATTCTTCTTTCTCTTTGTCCCATCAATGATGAATTCTCCAGTTTTTAGCTCCTCTTTCTCCTTTTCTTTGAAATGTGTGCCAATCTCCCCTATAAAGAATTAATCACAAGGAAAGCAAACCAAACACAGAATAGTCTTTCCTTAGCCTTATGACCTATTCAGGCTGTGATCTTAGCTTTGTCTTTCCTTTTACAAATATTTCTGAAAAACTGATCAATACTCTACTTTCATGTTTCATCACTCACTCATACAAATCTGTAGCCAAGTCACCTTCTGCCCCCACCAGTGGATAGAAAGCAGCACCATCAAACTTTTGTCTAATCTTTTGGGATTTGTACTCCTCTGGGAACTTAGCTTTCATTGGCCCCTATAGTTTTGTAAAATTCTGTATCTGTCCATACCCAACCTGCCTATCCATCCACTTCTGTGACTTCTCCATCTTTATCTCACGCATTGGATATTTTCCACTGTACTGTAAGCAACTTGAGAAAACAGAGCACATGTCATCTGTTATTCTTACCAATCTCTTGTAGTGCAGAGATGTAGCTCAAGCCCTCCTGTGTTGCAGAACCTCTTAACTTAGTTTCTGATTCCTTTCTCTTCCCTCTCTAAACCATTCTGTTACCAGAGTTACATATTCTCAAAGTACAAGTTCAATCCCATTAATTCTTTGCATAAAGCACAAATTCCTTAGAATACCATTCAAGTGCCTTCACAAAACAACTTAAACCAATGTTTGAATTGTTTAAAACCTTTCCACTCTCTCCTCTCTTCTCTCTCTCTCTCTCTCTCACACACACACACACACATACCACCTGCATCAGAATCATCAAAGACACCCGCTTGAAAGTCCTAGGATCAGTCGGACTGGTTATGTGTATTTGCAACATACATCTAAGGCAACTCTAAATGCACACTGAAGTCTGAAACCTTGGCCTTAAATCATATATACTAAATAAAAACTGATTCAATTAAATATGAATACTCCTTTTTTTTTCAATTCCTGTTTAATATATCCATTTATTTAACTGTATGTTTTTTCTCTGTAGATATGGTACAAGAAAGTCTCTAAGATAGGATTAAGAACAAATGCAAATATCCCTAGACCAGAGAGACTTATGAAAATGCTTCCCTCTTAACCACATAAGTCCCCTGCAGGACAATTCTGCTTCACTGCTTTGACTCTCTTGATTGGCCCTGATGGCATCATTGGTGGAACCAGTCACAGGGGACACCTCAGGTATGTTGAGTTCTTGTCCATTGCCCACTTCGTGTGCACCAGATCTCTCTTGAGCTCCCCATGCCAGCACACAGATGTCCCAACTCCTGGAAGAAACAAATGCCATGGAACTTGACAGGCACAACTGCCCTGGATGGGCACACACCAAGGCTCCCATTGAAAGGCGATTGGAAAGTTCCATGAAAGTTTACCCCAGGCAAATCTAGCAGTTTTGTCAAAGCAAAGAGTATCTGTCATCTGGACGACTTCTAAGTATATGCTGTTTCTATGACAAAAGTGCCCATCTGATTTATCCTTGCTGCTAGTTTTCTCTCCATTCTCTTCTCCCAATTTGAACCTTTCCCTTCATCTTGGTCACCATGTATGTGGACAAAAATGTTACTAGACTATGTCACAATAGGTATAGTCATATTAAAGACTGAAGTTGATTGTAAAAAGCATCTGGATTAGTTGGGGAGATGGTTAGAATTTCAGATCTAACTGTACTCATCTTTTCAGATGGACATGCTCCAGTATCCAGTATCACTTGGTCCCTCTCACCTTTCTTTCTCCCAGTTTCCCCCACTTTTCCTCTCCCGTCCTCTGGCTGTCCTTCTTCCTTCTGTCCCTCTCTCTATCTATCTATCTAAATATATATATATACATATATATATATATACACATATATATGTACATATATTTACATATATATGTATGTGCATATGTATATATATGTATATATATATATGCATATGTATATCTGCATCTACCTATTTATGTATCTCTCCCTCCCTCCCCCACCCAACTCCACCCATCCATTATCTTATTCCATTGACTCAGACAAATAAACTCACCAAACTACATTGCCTTTGATATTGTCTCTGACCTGAGGTCACAGAGAAAAGACTCAAAATGAAAATAGAAATCAAATCAGATCCATAAACAGATGCCAGAGGGTTCAATAAAATAAAGGACAAAAAGACCTATCCAAGCATCTCATTTTCTCCACAAAATGACTTTCAGCTTGAACAATGGTTTGCTTTTGCATTCTCTGCCCTCCAGTGACAACAACAACGAGGAAACTTGTTTCAACTGATAAACCGTCTATGCAGGGAGCACTAGAGAGCAGCTGACCACCCCCAGCTGCCAAGTAGCTACAGCTGGTCATAGACCCCATGGGGCTCACCTTGGCCTACATGAGTCATGCCACAATCACACAGGTCCATGTCCACAGGAGCACTGCTGGAGGAATGAGGTTTCTCTGGCGTGGCTTCTGAGTACCTGCTGTAAGCAGCACACCTGTCCGCACCCCAGCAGGAGAGCCTTTCTGTGTCTCATTTAAGAGTCAGGCTGACTTCCAACCTGCTGTGGAGTAGGAAGGTAAAAGCAGAGGACAGGCAGAGTCCTGATAAGAGCCACAGCTGCCTGACGCTCCGTGGAGTGAGCCAGACTTCGTGGGGTTTCACTGTTTTAGATGTCAGCTGAAAGGGAATTTCATATGAAATTGCAAGAGAGTGTTTTTATTACCTGAACATTCCTGATAGCAGGAAAGCAGGATGTTGTGCCCAATTACTTCCAATGGCAGTGATGGAAGTTCATTTTGATGATAAAATTGATGCCCAGAGAGATAGAAAGTATATATCTAGGTCATTGAGAATTTATTTCAGAAGTAGAGAAAGAGAGAGAACCCAGAGTCAACAACATCATAACATCATCAGGGAAGTTCCAGAATACAAGTGCCTCCAGTGCTAACTTTGAACTTTATAGCTTGTACCGTGTCCTCTTAGAGCATGAAGGTGGTTAAGTAGATCAAACTGCAACAACAAACATATTGCCCTGAATCTCCACATGTTCATCCATCCCTACATGAACCCCCGCCTGCCCTACCCGCCATTCACAAGCTCCATGGCACAGGTCACGTGTGTAATTTCCAGTTCTAGCATTTTTTTATTTTAACACAATCCCCTACCCTCAGAGAGGCTTCCAAATCCCAATGATTACAGAGAATGTAGGTGGATGACTGCTACTGGAGAATTTAGGCAACTAGGTAGTCGAGTATGAATGTCTGATAATGTCCAGAGATAAACCTCTTGTAGCTTAATGTGTGCCAAGCATGGAAGGAAATATGGAAGGTGTGGTTGAAAAGATGTGCTTCAGTGGGGCGAGGTGGTGCACACCTGTAATCCCAGCACTTGGGAGGCTGAGGCAGGAGGATCTCAAGTTCAAAGCCAGCCTCAGCAACTGAGCGAGGCCTTAAGCAACTCAGTGAGACCCTGTCTCTAAATAAAATACAAAATAGGGCTGGGGATGTGGCTCCGTGGTGGAGTGCCCTGGGTTCAATCTCCAGTACCAATTTGTATTTTATATAGAAAAAAGATGTGTCTTCACTCTATCCTTGAATTGAGGTGTTGAAAATACCAAGAAAAACAGACCATGACCCTAAAGATCTCATCAGCTTTGCTGAGGGTGAGAGAGGACAAGTCAGTCATAACCAGTTGTGGTAGATAAAATGATTGACAGATGGTTTAAAAATATAAGTTCAAAGGCATCCAAAAAATGTTTTTCAGGCAAAGGTAGAGCAGAGCGAGTGGTGCCAATTGGTGATCTGCTCTTAACTAGTTTTCCCCCATTTAATTCTGGATGTGGATCTGTCTGTTAGGACCCAGAGTATAGTTGACATTTAATCAATACTGGGAAAGTTCTCAACCTATCCAACATACATAACTGCTACCCCTTTAACAAGCAGAACATATTGGTCTCTTTGCATACTCTACAAGAGGACACTTGACCTTTGGGCATTCATATTTAATCATTATGAGCTAAATTAGCATAAAATGTGCCAAATCAGGCAGTTTCTAATAAAATATAAATGATTGTGTGTATAGTTAAATAAATGCAAATAATTGCTTTTTTAAAGTACAAAGATTAATGAATCTACAGATCAGGTTTTTTTTTAAACCTATATGCATTTGCCTCTAATTAAATCATGGCAGAGCTCCTATCCCAGCACCTACTGACATAAATACCATAGCTGGATTATAGGCGCTGATGCATCCTCTTTTGTTTTTGCATTAAGTGGAACAGTGACTCTGTCTCAAATAGCATATCTGTGACCTTCACGTCGTATGTAGTGTAGTGTACTCTTGTGTGTAGTCTTACCCCCAGAATTTTGTTTCCATGCTTCCAGTTCAGTTATGGGCCATGTCCTCCCATCCATTATGAGAACAGGCGTGCATTCATCTGGCAGCACAGAAAAGCTCAGCTTCAGGTATGCAGCAGGTCGTTAACTCAGTGTTCAACAGCTTCCCCAACAGTAAGGGGCAATCCTTCAGGTCTTTCCATTTCTTAGAGTCTGTACTGGCAGTCCTGCCTCAAGACAGATTCATAGAAGACCAAGTGCCTGATCCATACTCGAAGCCTTCCTGAAAATTATTTTTACTGAATTTTATTTGACATGATGTCATCAGGATATATTTAGAGTTGTCATATAAAATGGCCCTGTGAATTTGTTGTTACCACTAGCACAGGTAAAGCAGTAAGGACAGTGTCCTCTCTGTCATAATCTTGGGATCTTCCATCTGGTCTTAACACTAGGAATGATTGTGGCTCTCCTGGGTAACTCTATTTGTGCTTTTATCTCACAAATATCGAAAAATGAATAAGTGACTACATTTTCTAACAGATAGGAATATTTTCTTCCCTGTTTTCTGAAAATGTATTCTCGAGTGTCCTGAAACATTCTAAAAGATGTTTTCCACTTTGTGTTTTCATTTCATGATAACCTTTTAAAAAATGACCTCAGGATATCCTAGGAGAGGGTTCTGCAAACTCTTTATAAAAGGGCCAGGTACTAAATATTTTAGACTTTTAGGGAACACACATGTCTCTGTTGAATATCTTTTTTTACTTCTTGAACACTTAAGATTGTGAAAAACCATTCTTAAATTGTGGACTTAACTGGATGTGGTTCACTGGCTGTCATTTATCAGCACCTCTTGTTGGATAGCCAAATGACCTCTCATTTCTGAAAACTGCCATGTAACCATGCGGTCTTACTGATCATTGAGAAAAACAGGAAAGCTTATTAAGATGTGCATTTCATGCTCCTTCCTCAGTTTTTACTTCAAGGTTTTTTAAAAAAATTATTTTTGGACAATTTTTCCCCTTTGACATTCCTGCCCCCTTCTTACGCACACATCCATGTCCCCTGTGATAAATGTATCTTAAGTTTTAAGCTTATTTTAGGTAGTAGAATAGAACATGGTTGTGGGAACAGTTCAAAAAGGCAGTTGGTAAATATGGTGAGGCCACAAATCAGAGCCCACATACAGTTTCTGATTCACAGGTTTAGAATATGACCTGAGAATTTGCAGGTCTAAGTTTCAGGGGATGTGGATACTGCTGGTCCAGCGACCATACTCTGAGAACTGTTAGGTTACAGCAATGACAGGAAAGACTGAAGAGAACAAAAAAGTGGTTTTGGTGCATTGTAGATGAGACAATAGACAGAAAGGTCAGGGATGAATCTTTGGTCCTGAGTGCATGATGCATCACTGAGGTGGAGCGGGTGGGAGGAAGAAGGCTTGCCCGGGTGAAGATTCACCTTGGGAAACTGTCAGTTATGGTGTGATGATGAGCCTGAAGGGTGGCAGCAAGGCAGGTAATAGCATTTGTGGGTAGGAAGAGACACTGTCTAAGGATGAAGTTTGAGAAGCCACTATAATATGAAACAGAAATCATACAGGTGAACCAGAGGGAGTGTGACAAGAGAAGAAACAAAGACTCAGAAGGGAGCTAAAGGTGACAGATACTCTGAATGAAAGAATTTTACTAATTTTTAACAAATGTAGTCACCAAGAAAAGTAAATGGCCTCATTTTTTTCTGTTTAAAATAAAGAGATGTGAAATCTAATATGCCTACAAAACCAATTGGTTAATTATTTAATCAAGTGCCACCCTGTGTGTGTGTGTGTGTGTGTGTGTGTGTGTGTGTATGTGTGTGTCTCTGTGTGTGTATTTTTTCTGTAGGAGAAACTGAAGTAAAGGGGAACTAGCTTAAGGGATTGAGTGAAGTCACTGCCATGCCTCAAGAACTTTCTACTTAAATAAAATTCGTCATTAACACTTTGAAAATTATAATAAAAATTGGGACAGAGAAATAGACAATTAAAACACTTATTCACATGATGCAATAAAACACAACTTTAAAAATGAATATACTAGATCTCCATGTGGATATATTTATGATCCAAAAATATTTAGTGAAAAATAGTAAGCTTCAAAATATCTGTAAGCATTATGATAGAATTCATGCAAAAATCACAAAAGCAAAACTATATATATTACACGTATATGTAATAATATATATATATATACACAAACACATTAGTTCTTTGCCAAATGATATTCTGCCCCCTGATTATTATTTTATTTTGAAATTTTTATTAGAAAGCATGTCTATAAGCCCAGTGTGGTGGTGCACATCTGTAATTCCAGATACTTCTGAGGTTGATGCAGGAGGGTTGCAAGTTTGAGGTCAGCTTTGGCAATTTAATAAGACCCTGTCTCAAAATTTAGGAAAAAAACAAATTGACTGGGGATGTGGCTCAATGGCAAAGTACCATGGGTTTAATCCTCTCGACTACAAAAAAAAAAAAAAAAAAAAAAAAAAATCCTGTAGTGTATACAACTTAGTAATGAAGCAACACCCCACTAGTCACCATTCAGCTTAGGAAAAAACATAGGTATGAGTGTCCCTTCTCTAATCACATCCCCAAGTAGCTTCACATCAGGCATAAACACTGCTGGATTTTGTGGCTATTATTTCCTCCACTTTATTTATTTGTTTAATACATTTGCATATGCTAAACTATGTATGTTTCATCAGCTATGTTTTTTAAATGTCATGTAAGCAGAATTACACAATTTAAACTTGCATGACTTGCATTTTTTCACTTTATGCTTTATTATTGATATTGATCTACATATGTGCCTTGATATGGGTTGAATTGTGCTTCCTGCCTTCCCACAGAATTCATCTGCTGAAGCTCTAACCTTCAGTGACTCAGAATATAACCTTATTTGGTAATAGGGTCCCTGCCACATAATTAGTTAAGATGAGACTATATTGGTATATAACCCAATATGATTAGTATCCTAAAAAAAAGAAATCTGTGAATATTGAACAGATACAAACAGTGAGAAATGCCTGTAAAAAGACAGGGAGAAGAATTCTATAGCCAAACAATGCCTGAAGCCTCCAGAGGGTAGAAAACCTCCTTTTTCCCTAAAGACCTAGAAGGGGTATGCTCTGCTGACACCTTGCTTCTCGACTTTTCTTCTGCTGAAGTATGAGACAATAAATTTCTGTTACTAGCCACCCAGTTTGTGGTACTAGAACAAAGACACTCATGGAACATTCAATTATTTTCATATCTGTATAGTATTCTATTAAATAAACATACCACAATATTTTAGTCATCCTACTGGCAATGACCTTGAGAGTTGTTTCCAATATGTTCCTTCTATGACTTATGAGACTATGAAAACTTCTGTACATGTTTCTAAGTGCACATGAATAAGTGTAAATTTAGGAAATTTACTTGAAAAAAATACACTGGCTGGGGTTTGTACAATTTACTTGATAAATTGGTTTCTAAAGAGAGAGTATCTGTATCCAATCTAGCAGTAGGAAGTAAATGTTTCTTTTGATCCAATTCTACTAAGTATTGTTATTGTCTACAGTGTTTCTTATTTACTGTAAAAATATACAAATTAAATATGATCTAAAAGGATAGCAAACACAACATGTTGGTTACTTCTAAAGAAGGAAGATGAGGACCTTAATTGGTATTTTGGATAACTAAAACCAATATAGAAATGAGAAAGGAAGATGTGAGAATGGGAGGAAGGGGAGTAAACAGAGAGAGAGGGAGAAGTCAGGCAGGCAGGCAACCAGGGAAGAAGAGAGGGAAGGAGGAAAAGAGAAAAAAAGGAAGAAGAAATATCCCATGCTTTCCTAAATTCTATATAGAATGAGATTTCTCTGTTTCAAGTTTGGAAACACCAGAAAACCAGATATTTTTGGAAGCATTTTTTTGGAATTTTTTTTTTTTTTGAGACACCTTGGGATGGGACCAGAGCCTGAACATAAAATGTATTTGTTTTTCATATACACTACATAAATATGTTTTAAAGATAATTCCATGTAAACTCCAAATAATTTTCTGCTTTAGACTAAGTATCATGGTATGGAATTTTTCACTGTTGCCATTGCTATCTAGAAAGTTTGAGAAATTTTAGCTGTTGAGATTTTGGATTTTTGGATTAACATTATTCAATTTGTATATGGCCTTTATGCTTTTGAAGTAATTCCTTCTATGTCAATTTTTTAAGAGTTTTTTATCATAAAATGATGTTGATTATTATCAACTGCTTTCTTTGCATTTATCAAGATAATCATGATTGTTGTTATTTATTCTGTTAATATAACATATAATATTTAATGACTAGTATTTATTGAACCATCCTTGAATCCAAGAAATAAATCACAGATGAACAAGAGTTATGATCCTTTAAATGTGCTGTTGAATCCATCTTATATTGAGATTTTTGCATCTCTCTTTACCCAGAATATTCATCAGTTATATTGGGTTATTATTTTCTTTTTTTAACGATTTGCTCTTTTTAGTTATACATGATGGTAAAGTATATTTTGACATATTTATACAAATGTGCACAATGTCTTTTTCTAATTAGGATCATGGTTTTGTTGTTGTACATGATGTGGAGATTCACTACGGTGTATTCACATATGTACATAGGACAGTGATGTCTGATTTATTTTTTGATTTATTTATTTTTTTTTTTGGTACTGGGGATTGAACCCAGGTGCACTCCACCACTGAGCCACATCCCCAGCCCTATTTTGTATTTTATTTAGAGACAGGGTCTCACTGAGTTGCTTAGGGCCTCATTAAGTTGCTGAGGCTGGCTTTGAACTCGTGATCCTCCTGCCTCAGCCTCCCAAGTGCTGGGATTACAGGCGTGCGCCACCATGCCCGGCTTATTTTTTTATTTTAATACCAATTCATAAACAACTTCTCTCAAAGAAAATAATTAATGAGGACTTCTATAGTTTCTCAGAGCAAATTACTGACAAAATTACTGACCAAATTACTGACAAAATGAAAAGGGAAACAATCAAAAGAGCAGGTTCGTTTAGTATGGGGGACATCTATGGTATTTTTGGCCTGGTAGTCTTTCTGCTCTCTGGGAATAGCCACTTGCCTGCCATTTTCCTACCAAAAAAAAAAAAAAAAAAAAGTGGTTTCAGCAGGCGTCAAATCATTCTTATGTGACTCACTTCTGGTAACTTTCTAGCAAGGATGTGGACCAAAGACCCAAGCTGACCTATCAGAGCCCACCCTGGGAAATTCTGGAATGGGATTGAGAATCTGCCCTTTCATTGGAAAAAGTTTGTTGGTTTATGAGCTCTGGAACTGTGTTAGTCTTGCTTTCTACCATGTGAAGAAAGCCTGTCTGCCATAAGAGAGAATGAAGACAAATATCAGAGGAAGGCACAGAAAAGATTCCTCTTAGGTGTGACTTTCCCGTCGCTTGATCCAGTGGTTATGACACCCACCTGAAACGCTGCCCGTCTCGAAATTGCTGTGTTCCCTGAACGAACACGTTGCCTCTTTCCCTAAGCTATTCCAAAGTAAATTTTTGACACTAACAACCTGATAGGTTGTGATTAATAGTCTCAGTAAAATTAAAGAGAAAAGATAACAAGAGGCAGCATTAAGATCAGAGATGACAAACAACAGTGTGGAAAGAGCTAATACAAAAGCAGGATGTTCGCAGAAGGAAGAGATAAGTGAAAACAAAGATATGCAATATGTCCCTGGGCCATTGATAGATGGGATAATTATAGAAAGAAAAGAACAATCTATTCAACATATTTAATGATTTCTCATTTTGCATGTTTAGCAAATCTATTTTCTCATCCATTCATTGACTTAACAGGCCTACAGAGAAACTGCTGTGTTCTTCTTTATGAAAAAAATACAGACCTCTGAACTAAAAGTATTCACAATGTGTGCACACATGTTTAGGCATAGAGTAGCAAATCATAGGCATTAATGCTTTTATTTCCATTGAAGTGATAAAAAGAACACCACCATTATAAGGAATAGGAGAGTGTTGGGTATAAGAACTTTGGTTCAAATTTATTACTTACTGCTTACATGATCACAGGCAATTATTGAATCAGTCTGTCCCCCAGTTTCTTCATTTGTAAAGTGGGCACAATAAACAATATTTATCTCATGCAGTTATTGTAAGGAATAAGAGATATGGCCTGTCAAATGACTTGTGCATTCACCAGAACGTAATAACTGCTCAGTGAAAATTAACTATGATTACTACCACAGATCCTGTTCCTCTTCAGCTCCTGTCCTGCCCCAGCACAGTTACTGGATACTTTGCTTATTTTATGCCATTGATCATCACAATGACTTTGAATTAAGTAATTATTTTACAAATAAGGGTCAGAAAGAATATATTTACCTTGCCTAGAGTAATAGTTAGTAACTACCAGAGTTAATATCAGAACCTGATTCTGAATGATTCTAAAGGTTCTCCCTGTTCTCATAAACCAAATGACCTCTACATCCAATTTTTATTCTGTGCACTGAAGCATCAAGTATCTGTATTCCAAGGTCTATCTGTCTGTCTGTCACCAGAATTGGTTCATACCCTTTTTTAGCTATCTGAAAAAGCCATGAACTATCTGGTCTTGGACCAACAATTTTTTTCCCTTGCACAGGAGTGAAGGTTTCTGTGAGCTGAAGTGTGTTAATGTTCTCTCTTTTAGTAAAATAAGCAAAATCCACAGTTGACCAGTGATTTCATTTTCCCTACAGCATAGGATCTGCAAAACTGATAGAGCAGACATCAACACAGTTGGGACAAATGAACTGATAGGCATCTTCCTATCTTCCTTCCCATCAATATAAAACATTATGCATTAAATTGTCCTGGGACACTGTTTGGAAATGTCAGGTATGACCATCATTGATTTTCTGGAAAACTATAAGAAAACTTCAATAAAACCATGGGACAACCAAAATAATTAGACAGAAATGCTGTCTTCCGCTGCCTTTATCATTTAGGTGTGGACAATACCTATGGCCTTTCATAATGTCCACCAAGCCTTCTAAATAAGCCATAAAACTACATATCCAATTTTTCAGTTCTCAGTTTTACATATCCCAATTTTTCAGTTTTCAGTTCTCCCAACTTGCAGAGTGTCTACTTACCTGCGTTTGATAGTGTTTGAAGAGCGGATGACATTACATTACATTCTGGTATCCTAGTAACAGTCTTCTTCAGGATATGGTCATAAAATTGTCTTGCTCACTAAAAATTCCCAATAAAGCCTAGAATCTAGAAGATAAGAATCACTTGATGAATGCTTTCAGAAATCAATGAATAAACAAAGAAATGAATGAATGAATATGAAAAATGTTTAAATCTTTAGATAGGATACAACCGTTTATATTAATATTATATTGCTTCATAAGAAATTATCAAAAATGTGAGGACTAAACACAATACTCACTTGCTAGCTGGCTGCAGTAGAGTCAAGTCTAGTATGACTGGGTTCTCTGCTATGGGAATCCAAAAGCTGAATTCCAAGTGTTGGCCAGACTGTTATTTTCTGCATGCTCTTTGAGGAAAATCACTTACAAAAGCATTTCCCTTGGTAGATTTCAGTTCCTTGAGGCTGTATTACTGAGTTGCCTCTTTCCTTGATGACTTACAGCCAGGCGATCCTTCAGATCCTAGAAGAGAGCACACATTCCTTGCCATAGACCTTCCTACATGATGAGGCTAGAAATGGTGATTCAGATTTTTCTTCTGCTTCTAATGTCTTGCTTCTTCTGCAATCAGAGGAAACACTCTACTTTTATGAGGTACATGTGGTTAGGCCAGGCACACCCAGATAAAAATCCCTACCATAAAGTCAACTGCACTACATGACATTTTGTTTAATTTTTTTTTAGATCTTAATTTTTTTTTTTTTGTTTTTTCAGACTGCATTTTGATTCATTGTACACAAATGGGGTGCAACTTTTCATTTCTATGGTTGGACACAATGTAGATTCACACCATTCATGTAATCACACATGTACATAGGGTAACAATGTCTCTCTCAGTCTATGACCTTTCCTTCCCCCACCCCCTCCCACTGCATTTCCCTCTACACAATCCAAAGTTCCTCCATTCTTCTCTTACTCCCCCTGCCACACCCCTCCCCAGTGGATATCAACATCCACTTATCAAAGAAAACATTCGACCTTTGGTTTTTTGGGATTGGCTTATTTCACTTAGCATGATATTCTCCAACTCCATCCATTTACCAGAAAATAATCAGAGAATAGTTTGTGAAATTCAGATTCTCAGAGGCTAAGCAAGGGATGTACACCAAGTACTGTGATGGGGGCCATCCTCAAATCCTCTCTACCACCCCATAGAAGCCTCATTGCAATGGATTCCAGGGCATCCTACACACTAACCTTTCCCATATCACAATTTGATAATCCCAGGCATGCTTGGAAGACAGTATAGTTCAAACCCAATAGATCATTTTGTTTTCCCTTTATGGTTTTTGAAATGTATTTTCTGACCTTGCACCTATGTACTTCTGAAATAGCTTCTCCAGCAGATAGAAAAATCCTATTACCTCTATCCATTAAATAAGTGGAATGCCAATGTAGACAAAACTAGGAAATATCCTTTTAGAAAAACCCAGTGAGGCTTGAGCCCTTTCCAGCTTGTAGCACTGAAATTGAATTTTTATACTCATTGTAAAGGTTGGCAATGGGGAATATTATTACACAACACCCAGACTGCAAGGGTCAGAGGCCTTCTCCTCGTAGCTTCCCTGTGAGAGCAAGAGAGGTTGTCTCATGTCTTAGAGAAATGGAAAATACAGACTGTTGCTTATTAGAGAAATTTTTATCACACAAAGCACAGATGTTATTAAAATAGTTATTTATTGAAGGAGCCCAGAATTCAGATATCCAACAGACAATGGAAACTAGTTATTACATCTATTAGTGTTTGCAATACCTATTTTATGTACTTTATATTCACTTAAAACAATACTTGGATCCCTAAACTTATGTGACATTTATTTATTTATGGTTTACTATGCAACTTAAAGTCTTCAGTGCAGAAGTGATTATTTTGTTGATGGAAGTAGAAAAGCAAAGTGATAAAAATGCCCATCTGCTTTTATGCTCAAATGTAAATGGATAAACTTTAAAAGGTGTTACTCTTATGCAGGGTGAGGAGTTAGCCAAGGTTGGCCTTCTGAGTATCCCCAGTACCCAGTATTCAGCCCAACCTGCAAAAGCATTGCACACACCACTCAATTTAATCCTCCAGTGTCCCTGTAAAATATTAGTACCCAAAACATGAAGTTCAAAAACCAGTTCTAACTCCTTACAGTTGTGTGGCATTAGATAATGATAGGCTACTTGAAGAAAGAATTTTGGGGAATTAGAGAGCATATCAAATTAATAAATATACATCAAAATTAGATTTTTACTCATTTGAACAAGAAAATATGTTAATAGTAAACCAATAAAATTAATCTCTAGAGAAGTGATGCAAGATCAAAGGAAAAACACCTCACAACATATTCCTGGTCTTTATTTTAAGCTCTTTACACATATTTGCTCACTTAATTCTTACAACTCAAAACTGAAGTAGGTGCTATTGTTATGTTAACATTACAGATTTTAATAATGTGTGTATAAGGATAATTCAAATGTTTATTCATAGAAATATACATACCATTATGGCTTGGATGGGAGGTGTCTCTCAATAGCTTATGTGTGGTAATGATGTCTGTCTCATTCCACCATTTTCATACCCCACCCCCTCCCCCTCTCATTTCCCTCTACGTAATCCAAAGTTCCTCCACTATTCTCTCACCCCCATAACAATAATGATATGAATGTACATCTTGCACAACCATAAAAATGAAAATTTTTACCCCATATGTGTACAATGAGTCAAAATGAAGTCTGTAAAAATAAAAATACTAATAAAAAATTTTTAAAAAAGAGTTACAAAAGAATCATGGACCTCAAATCTGCTTCATTTGACTTTTTAAACATTTAAGAGGTTCAGAGTTAAATGATTATTTGTACTTTTTATAATGCAGACTCAAAGATCTTAACATGACTTTAAAATATCCCATAAATAACTATTGCATTTTCTCAATTTTAGTAAACTCTGTCAAATACAATAACAACAAAAAGAGTCAATCTAACCTTTAAATACTATAAATAATGCCAAGAAATTTCAGTTTTGTGATATTATAACAGCATCATTTATCCTAACTAAGGAAGGAAGGTCTATATTTGAATAAGTTTTCTCAACAACTGAAAAAAAAAAAAGCTTATGCATGAGACAATGCAAGAAGGTTTAGAGGAGAAATGATTGGGTTATGAGAGCCTTAATCCAAACAATTAATTAATCCCCTGATGGGATTAACTGAAGGCCCGTGAGGTGTTGCTGGAGGATGTAAGAATTGGGGCATGGCATTGGAGTATATATTTTGTATCTGGAGAGTGGGATGTCTGTCTCTGCTTTCTGATCCTCCCGTGAGCTGCTTCCCTCTGCCACGCTCTTCTGTCATGACGTTCTGCCTCACCTGGAGCCCCAGGGAATGGAGACGGCTGTCTTATGAACTGAGACCTCTGAAATTGTGAGCCCCAAATAAATTTTTCCTTTGCTAAAATTGCTTTGGTCAGGTCTTTCAGTCACAGCAATGAAAAAGCTGACTAAAACATACACACACACACTCACACATATATGCATATATATAACATATATATATTTGCAACATAATTTATTTAAAGAACATTTGTTAAAAGGCTGATACAATTTTATTTTACAGTGTTGGGATATGTATCCATTTCTAAATCATCTTGTGAAAAATGAAAAGGAGAACTTCAAGAGTAGAGGTAGAAAACCATGAAAAAGAGTTTATATTTATTGCACACTTAAAATGGACAAGCACTCTAAGGGCTTTCTTAATATCGTATAATTTAACTTTCATAGCATTATTGTTTTGAATTTACTCACAGAACTTCAAAGCTATAGAAGAGGCTATTATAGAGAGGGTAAGCAATGATGTACCAATGAATTTGAAGATCTTGTGAACCTGTTGTGCTGGGTTAAGTGCAATCCAAAAGATAGAATGAAGATGAACCTTTATAGGGACTTCAAATTTAAGAAATTAAAGATACTGGCTTGAGTCACTTTGTCAAGAATACTAAAGCTGTGACTCAGAGAAAGGACTGCATTACTGAAAATAAAATGGGAAAAAAGTGAACAACAGACAAAAAGAAAATACAGTAGGAACTGGGATATAGTTGCTGAGATTGATGAATTCAAATCTTTAGAATTGCTACATTAAAATGGTGGAATGAGACATACATCATTACCCTATGTACATGTATGATTACCTGAATGGTATGAATCTACATCATGCACAACCATAGAAATGAAAAGATGTATCCCATTTGTGTACAATGAATCAAAATGCAGTCTGTAAAAATAAAAATAATAAAAAAAGGATTGCTACATTATTTGTTGCTAAGTGCTTCAAACATATTTTGAAAGTTCTGTATCCACTTGATTTTCACTGCTACAGTAGTATGAGTAGTTTTTGATGACTCTTTAGAGAAAAGATACAATATAGTCCTTTTCCCAGGGTCTTGTAACTAAGATCTTGCTTCTAGTCTATCTTCCCAAAGCAATATGCCCCTTGTTTTGATGATTCAGTGATGGTCACCAAAATAATTCGGTGTCACTGTCTATTCAACACGAACATGTTAAAAGTAACATTAAGAAATGTCTCCCATTCTCATGCTCCAGCACAGTTCATCACAGTCAGCTGGTTAAATTAAAGCTCAACCTCGTTACTTTTAAACTGAAAATTGCAGTCAAGGTTTCTTCCACCTGCTCAAATAAAAAAAGGGAACTTTTAAGTAGTTACAACCAAATTCCTAATTTCCTAAGGAGCCCTATTAACCAAACCAGTGTTAAAACTTTTGTTACAGAATTGTTAACACTTTTTTCTCAAGTTTATTAAAGAACATTTTAAGGAAATAAAAGCCAGATACCCTAAGAATCCAGATACCTACTAAGAAAATGTGCAACCCAGTACTGTGTTATTAGATCAAAACATGCCAAATGTTGCTCTGAATGACCTAAACCACATAGTCCCAATTTATTTAACAATGGAACACGAATACGTGTACAACTTAAGCAATTTTAGCAAGATAAATACTCATTAAAACCACACAAAGATCAAGAAATACAATTCTACCAGAATCCAGAAGTTATTCTCCAAGAAAAATCTATCTTGGAGTTATTCAGTGTGATAACTTCAAGGTGATCATTTCTAACTTTGATTTATAATTCAAAACCCAACCTATGCATCCCTAGGCAATATGGTTTATATTGCCTGTGTTTATTTCTAAGTAGAGTTACACAATAATAGCTATATAATGTATAATTTTATGAAGTTTATTGGTATATAATTGATATACAATAAGCCACACATCTTTACAGTGTTGGAAGTTGACACATGAATATATTCACCCATGAAATCATCAACACAATGAAAACAATAAAATATCTATCACTCTCAGAAGCTTCTCATGTCCGTCACCTTTCCCTGGCCCCTCCTTGCCAATCCTATCTTCAACAACCACTGATACAAAATTTTGTTAGTATGAAATAATTTGCATTTTCTAAAATTTTATAAAATTAGAAACAGGATTTTTCACTCAGACTTATTTTAAATGCATGCATATCATTTGTGTGTATCATTAGTTTATTCCTTTGTGGTGCTGAGTTACTATTCCTTTGTATGCATATACTATATCCTGTTTATCCCTTAACCTGCTGATAAACATTTGAAAACTTTGTACAGATATATTCTGTATTTTTATTTGAGTAAATGTGTACAAGTTCAATGGTGCACTTTAGGGATACTATATGTTTAACTTTTTAAGATATTACCAAATTATATTGTGAAGTGATTTTACTATTTTAAATTTCCATTAGAAATACATAAGAATTTTAAATGCTCCACACCCTCACAAATAGCTGCCTTATTTAGGTCAAAGTGAGTGAATAGTGTTGTCCAAATGTTTTATATCCTACTGAGTTTGTCAATCATTGGGACAGGGAGGTCGAAATTCCTTACTATAATGTAAATATGTCTATTTCTCCTTATAATTTTATGAGATCTTGCTTCAGATATTTTAAAGCTATATTATTAGGTGCATAAATATTTAGAATTGTTGTGTGTTCTTGACCAATCGAGTCCTTTGTCATTATAAAAGGACTACATTCATTATACAAAGTGTTATTTGTTTTGAGATGTACTTTATCTAATATTAGCTACTTCAATTTCTTTTGACTATTGCTATGTTATATAATTTTTCTGTCCTTTTACTTTGGATATGTTTGTGTCTCTACATATAAAGTAGCATGAAGTTGAGTCTTGCTTTCTTATCAATCTATCAATCTTTGCCTTTTAATTGTAGTGTTCATATGATTGGCACATGAGATGATTACTGATGATTTTGGTTGGATGTAAATATATCAACTATTTTTTTCTACCATTTGCTCTACTCTTTCTCTCTTTTTCTGAGAAACTAATTTACGAATTTTTATTAATTTACTAATTTCTATTATTGAACTCTATCTAATTGTTAGACCTATTAGTTGTATGAGAGTTCTCCTGAGAGAACCAATAGCATATTTACATATACACATATGTAGAGAGAGAAATTTCTTTTAAGGAACTAGCTAACACAACTGAACCTTAGAAGTTCATTACCACCAGGGGAGGTTGGCAGACTTGAGACTCAGGGAATATTCTGGAGTTCAAGTCCAAAGGATGTTTGCTGTCAGAATTTCCATTCTCTTTGGGGAGGTCAATATTTTTCTTAAGGCCTTCAATTGATTGAATGAGGTCGTCTCTCAATATGGAAGAAATTCAGCTTTACTCGACATCTAATGATTTAAAATTTAATCCAATTCAAAAAATATCTTCACAAAAACAACTATAATACCATTTGATCAAATATCAGGTCCTAATGCCTCGCCATCTTAACCCTGAAAATGAACCATCACATGAAAGCCTTCAGGTTATTTCAGTGGATAATTTAGTTTATAGCAAATGCCTTTAATCTGTTATTCTCTATCATCAAGTGATAAAATATTTCTTCACATACAATAATAAAACACCTTATGATAGTAGACTTCCATTTCTCTGTTCCTGGCTTCTACACTATTGCTACAAATGCAAACTATTTGTAGCATCAATATTTTGCTTTAAATAATTGATTATCTTTAAAAGAAATTTAAATAAAAAGCATTTTATGTACCTATGTAGTTACCATTCTCTTTGGTCTTCATGCTTTCTGTGGGTCCATTTTTCTTGTGAATAACTTTTTTCAATATTCCTTGTAGTTCAAGTATGTCTTTCAGCTTTTGATATATAAAAATCTGTTTATTTTACCTTTGTGTTTTAAATATATTTTCACTGGATAAAGAATTCTAGTGTGACTTCTTCTCCCCTAATATTTTAGAGATTATGCTCTATTGTCTTCTAACTTTAATTTCTTATTATGAAAAAAATCTGCTGTCATTCTTATAGTTGTCACTCTGTACATAATGTGCCCTTTTTTTATCTGGACCCAGAATCTACTCTAAGAATATTTTCTATGCTGAGAAAAAGCTTTTTAGTTTGAATCCATCCCATTTATTGACCCTTGTGTTTTTGTTTTTGTTTTTGTTTCTTGCATTTTAGGAGTCTTGTTAAGGAAGTCTTATCCTAAGCCAGCATGACAAAGATTTGGGCCTACTTTTCTTCTATTTGGTTCAGGGTCTCTGGTCTAATTCCTAGGTCTTTGCTCCATTTTGAGTTGAGTTTTGTGCAGGGTAAGAGATAGAGGTTTCATTTCATTTTACTACATTTGGATTTCCAGTTTTTCCAGCACCATTTGTTGAACAGGCTATTTTTTCTCCAATGTATGCTTTTGGCTCCCTTTTCTAGTATGAGGTAACTGTATTTATGAGAATTTGTCTCTGTGTCCTCTAATCTATACCACTGGTTTACAGAATACTGTAACTGGGTTACAGTTACTGGTTACTATCTATTTTGGTGCTAATACCATGCTGTTTTTGTTACTATTGCTCTGTAGTATAGTTTCAGGTCTGGTATTGTGATACCTCCTGCTTCACTCTTCCTGTTCAGGATTGCTTTGGCTATTCAAGGTCTCTTATTCTTCCTGATGAATTTCATAATTGCTTTCTCTATTTCTATGAGAAATGTCATCGGGATTTTAATTGTAATTGCATTGAATCTGTATAGTGCCTTTGATAGTATGACCATTTTGACAGTATTAATTTTTCCTATTCATGAACATGGGAGATCTTTCCATCTTCTAAGGTCTTCATTAATTTCTTTCTTTAGTGTTCAATCAATAATGTGAAAAGAGAGCCTACAGAGTGGGACAAAATCTTTTCCACATGCACTTCAGATAGAGCACTAATCTCCAAAATTTATAAAGAACTTAAAAAACTTTACACCAAAAATACAAAGAACCCAATCAATAAACGGGCCAAGGAACTGAACAGACACTTTATAGAAGAAGATATACATTCGATTACCAAATACATGAAAAAGTGTTCAACATCTCTAGTAATTAGAGAAATGCAAATTAAAACAACCCTATGATTTCATCTTACTCTAATTAGAATGGCTATTTTCAAGAACACAAGCAATAATAGGTGTTGGTATGGCTGTGTGGGAAAAGGCACACTTGTACATTACTGGTGAAGTTGCAAATTGGTGCAGCCACTCTGGAAAGCAGTATGGAGTTTCTTCAGAAAACATGGAATGGACCCAGTGGAATGGACCAACTTTTGACCCAGTTATCCCACTCCTTGGTTTATACCCAAAGGACTTAAAATCAGCATGCTACAATAATACAGTCACATCAGTGTATATAGCAACTCAATTCACACTAGCTAGATTATGGAACCAACCTATATGCCCTTCAACAGATGAATGGATAAAGAAGATATGGTATATATACACAATGGAATATTATTCAGTCATAAAGAATAATAAAATTGTCATTTACAGGTGAATGGATAGAATTAGAGAATATCATGCTAAGTGAAATAAGTCAATCCCAAAAAAATCAAAGACAAAATGTTTTCCCTGATAAGTGGATGATGATGCACAATAGGGATGGGGGGTAAGAGAAGAATGGAGGAACTTTGGATTACATAGAGGGAAATGAGAGGGAGAGGGGTCAGGGGTACGAATGTTGGTGGTATGAGACAGACACCATTACCCTATGTACATGTATGATTACACAAATGGTGTGAATCTACATTGTGTACAACCATAGAAAAGAAAAATTGTACCCAATTTTTGTACAATGAATCGAAATGCAGTCTGTAAAAAAATAAAAAAGAAAAAAAGAATAATTTGTAGCAGAAGACAAACCAAGCAAACCTGACGTTTCCTTATTGTCTCTAAAGTCTTCTTGCAAAACAAACCCTCTTGCTTTGGCTGATCTCTCTTTTTCTTTCCCTCCCCTTCCTCCTCCTCATCTTCCTCCTCCTTCTCCTTCTCTTCTTCTTTCTGTCTTAGCCAACTAAAATAAGCTGTCATTTTCAATAGCCTGCCTATGAACCAATTTGTCACAATCCGTAGGTTCGTTGGACATATTGTTCACCTTCTAAGTTACTGCAGATAATTTTTTTCCAATTTTTCTAGCCGCTGTAACAGTTTGTTGTTTTTCAACAATATTGAGCATTTTCCCAAACTTGATTGTTTCTTTGCTGTTTTTACAGCTTCTACCTGCCTCCTAATTCAAAATCAAATGTCACATCTGTTCACTTTTGTTACAGTGGTACCTACTTCTAGGTACAAATGTCTATAAAAGTTAGCTTTTGCTGTGTAACAAACTCTCCCCATATTTAGTGGCTAAATATAGAAAACATTCATTTATTTAGCTCATGATTTTGTCAGTCAATTATGTAGTTCTACTCTTGATGCCTCAGCTCTATTACGGATGGTCCTTCTTTTTCTTCAGTGTTCTGTATGTGATGCTGCTGTGCTATGCCAGGACTTGCTTTCCTGTTGATGTTCTTATCACTGATTAGGCCTCATAGAACCTGGTCCCCATGTGTTCTCTGCTCATCCTCCACAACACACTGCAATGATGACCAAGGCAACATCTGGCTTCTTTTGGTGGGAGGAGTAGTTGCTGCTTGGGATGGAGGGAACCCCATGAAACAGAAGAAGAGCAATCCTGGTATGTCCTGGAGAATATGTTTGACATTTTTTCCAAGGTAACCAGGGTTCCACTTTTCAGATGACATTTTCATGAGTATTTGAATTATACCTTCTTGTCTTTATATGCACATCTGTTCCTTGATCTCTTATAGTTTATGATTCCTTCATTAATAATTAAAAGCATTTACTAGTTTGTTACTTGTTAGGTTCTATGCTAAATTCAGGAATATAATAATGACATCCCATGAGAAAAAGTGTCTTTCCCCACAAGGTTTATTAACAAACATGAACAAATAAATCATTGCAATAGCAAGTAAGACATCTTTAATGAAAGTATAAAACACTGTGGAAGAAATTGTATAGTAAAGCTCTTTTAAATATAGGGGAAATAACTATTACTTTACTGAATGCCCCAAGATATCACCAGACAGTTAATACTTCATAAGTAAGAAAATGTACTTGAGCGTGCAATTATCTCATTAAAAGACACAGTTATTTTTAAAAGAAAAAAATAATTCTATGTGAGAATTTCCATTAAAAACAAATTATGCTGGAAACAAAAGTAATTTTTTTTTTTTTTTTTAGCATTTAGGTCACTCTTAATATAGGAGTAACTATAGGTATCATTCATCAAACTACTAATCACCTAAATGCTCAATAATCAATAAGGTACATTTAGTATCATGAGCAGTGATTTTTGATTCAACAGTAATTCCAATTTGGATAGTAAATTCATCACCACATAAGAGTCTTACACTAAAAGTTAAAAATGAGCCTGTACATATAGATACATACTTATCTAACTTCATTCCACAAAGGTTTCTCATTGAGCACTGCTTTAATAGTGCTACAAAATAAAATCAATATGAGAAGAGCAGGAGAAAACCTATAAAAAGAAAATTAAACTGCAGGCAGAAAAGAAAATCTTTAAAAAACATTATAAATATAATATAGCATTTAATACTCTTTTACAGCATTCTCAGACAGCAACTCCAAAGTGCTCAAATAAACCCTTTTTATCTGAATAAAAGTGTCTGCAAAATAAGCTACTGGTAGTAAATTGGTTGGGAGATTTAGGTATTTGAAAGGAAATTTATAGATGTGAATCCCATTATTACCGTGAAATGCGAAAACTGCCTTTCCAGATGTAAGTAAGATATGGAGAAGGATAGATACTATAGTTCCACCTTTTCCAGCTGTAGGTATGTAAACTGCCCGCCTGTTCATCAGCATTTAGGAAGGACCCTTTTGAGAACTGCACAATTGTTAGGTCTCTGGAGCAAGGTCCCCACACTGGGTCTCTGTAAACAGTATTTATAACTATGAATAAGTATCCTTAGAAACAACTTCCATGGATATAGCATCTTACAGCTTGCAGAAGAGATGTGTGGGGTAGATGGGGGATATTTTAATAAGCTCATGTTGACAAAAGAGATGCCATAATGGGAAGGGAACTGTCCAAGGCCATACAATACCTAAGGGGAAAATAAAGAACTGGTCTAGGGCTCCCAATTTCTAACTAAATAAAGTTTCCCCTCCAACAAATGGCACCTCTTCTGGCAAACCAGGCACTATATTCAAGTATGAAAAATGTCCTTACAAGGAAAACACTTGACCAGACATTGGAAATGCACAGTTACCTTCTAGATGAGCAAGAATTGGCCTTTTTTAAATTTTGTAACATTTATACATGAACAGGATGGAAACTTACCAAGTTAAGTTTGTTGTTGGTGATTGTGATTTTCCTTATTTTGTGAAAAAGTTTTCAGGTGTTTCTAACCACAAAACTAATTTACACTTATTACTGAAATGCAATTCATAGTTGCTAATTACACTCAAGGCTTTATTGTGAGTTTCTCTGAAAAAAAAAAAAGAAAGAAAAAGCCAAGTCTTGACATTTTTATCAAACTCTTCTGAAAGTCACAATAAGTAAATGTAAAATATATTACCCCAATTGTGCTCTGAAAATGTCTCAAGCCAGCTTATGACCAGGATATCTTGAGAAAAGTACATGTTATCAAATAAACCTACAGAGATCTGAATTAACTGTTGGATATATTAGCACAGGTCATCCTAGAGAACTGGTTTTGAGCAGCGCTCTTTTCTCCATCTGGGAACACTAGTACAAGTTCCTAAGTGGTTCCTGCATGGGACAAGTGGATCCCAAATCTGTTCCCAAGATTAGCAGCAGTGGTCAAAGACACATGCAGAACAGAAAGGAGGAAAGGAAAGGAGGGAGGAAGGGAGGGGTGGGAGGGCCAGTGGGAGGGCCAGGTATGATTCCACAGAGCAAGCACAGTGTATTTACACAATTAAGAATTGGCCCACCTACCTCTCCAGCCTCATGAACTCCACTTGCCTGGCCCATGTCCTTACCTTACTCCTACATCTCCCCATCCTGATTCTCTCTTGATGTGGGATGCTTTGTTAGCCCTGTCTTCCAGGCAAGAAACAAATGATGGGAGAGTAGTCTAACCCTGTTCCCTCTCTGCCAAAATGTGTTTCTGCCTAATGATACACATTCCCAGATTCTGAGGAAGACGTAGAAGAGAACCTACAGAAAATTGTATTGACCTTTTGCATCTGGTAGTTCCTCATCCAGGAAATGCCATTCACATCTCAAAATCTGGCCACTTCCCAAAAAACCTGGGGCATTTTCTCCTCTCCACACCCTTCCAGCCTCCCACATATTAATCACCCCTCCCCAGTAAGATGTCGGCGGTGCTAATTCCATGATAGACCATAATACACACCACACTGCTTCCTAAGAGTAGTGTCCATCGTCCCTCTTCACTGGACTATGAACCCACTGAGAACAAAGATTACGCATTTTTAGATCTCTTGTGCCTAGCTAAAACAACCCCACATTCAATAACTTTTTATAAATTGCATGAATATTTGCGCAATGAAAGAATTCAAGAAATATGGAGGAGGAAGGAAAAATAGAGAGAAGGAGAAAAGGAAGGAGGATTTTTTTCTGTACTATTTAAAGTGCTTCTCTGGTGAGAGTATCCACCTTATAGAGTACGTTATCCTCATTTTGACTATTCAAGTACCTACTAAACCACAGACATACAAAATATAATCTCCCACTCTGACAGTTGTCTGAGGTAGAAGGAAAGAGTATTTTAACCTGGTAGTCCATTTCTTCATTGATTTTTGTTGTTCACAATGTAGCTAAGTCAAATAAACACTGGGATAAGAGTGAAAAGTGGGATCTCTTATTCAGCTACGACCTGAAGCAGATCATTTAACATGCCCTGCCTCAGTTTCCCCATATTAAGAATGAGGCACTCAAATGTGATAAGTCCTTCTGACTCAAGCAGGTTAATATTCTGGATTAATTGTCACTTATTTAAAGGTGAAACTGAATAGAAATTCTATTTTAAAGTGGCTAGCACAAGAATAATGAGCCTACTTAGAAGACAGGCTTAGACTGTTCTAGAACACTGGTTTCAAGTGTGAGTTTCAACCGGCTGAACATAAAGAGAGAGGGGAGAGACCCTCAGATGCCTTAGAGTTAGCTCCTGACAGGCGCCAAGGGCTGGGGCAGGGGTTGGGCCTGCCCTCTCACCACTCTATTCTCACCACCTCCCCTAGTTCTACTAACTTTTGCCGGCCAGAGATGTTCATCACATAACAAAACGATTAGGTCGAAAACTGGAAGTCAACTCAAATTGTCTCTTATCTACTTATTTGGGCCTGTATTATTATATAGGTTTAATAGCAATTTGGTGAATAGATTTGATCTGAATAAGTAAGAACGACTTGTGAAATTAAATTTGCTTGCAATTGAAAATGTTATTGCTGATGAATTTGGGGTTTGTTTGTTTCACAATTTCGGCTTCTTGTTTATCTCTGAAACAGCACGCTAAAGATCACGCCTTTTTTGTTGTGAAGATAAAGTACATAAAACAAACTAATATTCCTATATTGTGCCTGGAGTTGGAGATTGAAATAATATTTAAGAAAAATAGAACTCTCCCTCATTAACCTGGTTATTATCTCCAAAAAGCACCAGAACAGACCACCAAGAGAGACAAAAGACTACATTTATTCCTTTGCAGTTATTCTGTAAACAAAAAGGGCAGGGAAACAATTAAACAATTTTTAGTACCTGCAACAAAAACTGAATTCCAAGTATCCTAAACTAGACATGTAAAAGGTTGCTGGCCCATGTATCTGGGGAAGGTAGGAAACAGTCCACACAGCTGGGTGAGGGGCAGCAGTAGCACCAGGTGCTGTCTCTCCACACTCCCTTTCCCAACTCTGGCAACTCCAGCAAGGAAGGATCTTGCTTTAGTCACTTGATGGATATGAAACTATCATGGTGACCTGGGAACTGCAGAATTGTTCCTGGACAAGCCTGCATCACTGGCCTAGCCCTGTAACCGGGGACAATAACAGTGCCGGAGTGGAGAGCTCTTCTAGTTCCATATGAATGGAGGACTGGAACCTCCTACAGCCAAGACTTGAGTAGAACTGAGCTACAGGGAGCCAGAAGCAGGGCATCTCCTGTTACCATCCCCAGAGTCACAGTCTACTCCTTCAAGACTCTGAGCCCTGAATTAAAACTCTTTGATCACTAGTCCATAAGTAAGCCACCCACCTGAGCTTCGGTGTCTTTTGATTTTATTTAAAGACATCATCTTATTTTCACTCTGATGAACACAACTTGGACCTCATCATTAACTGAAATGGCCTGACTCCTGATATCTTAGAGTCTCATCCTATTGTCCACAACTTTCTCTCCATACAACTATCCTGAGTCCTAAATCCTGCCACCTCCTACTCACTAACTTTATAAATTACACCTGCGGTGTCACCAGCCCTGCCTTGGTCTCACCAGTTCCACCTGGGGCCAGACTCTAGGGCTGAGCTCCCGAAACACCTCCGAACATCCCCACTTCCTCACCACTGGTCTACCATTATACCTGTTTTAGTTTTCTAACATTATTGTAACAAAACTCTCCCAACTTGGTGGTTTAGAACAGCACAAATTCATTCTCAGTCTGGAATTCAAAAGAAGGCAAAGTCCAAAATCACTCTGCCAAAAATCAAGTTGTCAACAGGGACATGCTCCCTCCCAAGGCTTGAGGGCAGGAACTGTTCTTTTGTTCTTTGCTTCTTCAAGCTTCTGATGGAAGTCACATTCCTTGGTTTGGGGCTTCATTACTCCAATGTTCAAGGTCAGTGTCTTCAAATCTTTCTCTGTGCCTGTCTCATAAGGACACTTGTGATGTCATTGAGGGCTCATCTAGATAATCCAGGATAACCTGCTGTTACGGTCTACACATGAGGTATCCCCCAAAAGCTCCTGTTTGAGACAATGCAAGATTGTTCAGAGTGAAATGGCCACAGTGTTCTGCCTCAATTCCAGAGCTATGGATTTGGCTGGCCATGGACTGAACCTCTGAAACCATGAGCCAAAATACATTTTCACTCTTCTACATTGTTCTTGTCATCTTCTTGGTCACAACAATGAGAAAACTGACTAAAACATCTGCTTCTTTCAGGGTCCTTGAATTAAGCACATGCACAAATACATTTCCCCACTTCCAAGTTAACATTTACGTGTTCCGGGGAATAGGGTGTGGAGATCTTTTGGAAGGCCAGCTTTCAACAAATCCAATACCCATATGTCAAAACCCAACTCTGGGGCCAGTCAATGATCATCTTCCACTATTGATTACCTCCTGAAAGGGAAAAAAATTAGGTGTGAGAGGCACTGGGGACACTTTTACCCACTTTGAAGGCCCCATTCCTTTTCCAAGATAGACCACCTTAGCAGTTGGAGGCCTGCATGCTCTACAAATTCTCCTGAGTCCAGAAATGAATTTTCAACACATACTCTCTCATTCTCTCATTTGACAAAGGAATTTTACCCATCATATCCAATCACTACTACTTACTCAGCTTCTAGAACTGAATTCAGTACATAGTTGGCACTTGATGGATATATATTTACTAATTTTTTTCCAGTAAAAAGGAAAAAGATCCTCCCCTTTCTCTTTTTCTCCCCATTTCTGTTCTCTCTTGTTCTATAAAACTAGTCAAGTCCTTTTAACCCTTAGACAAATAAGACGTACTTATTCTAAACCACCTGGACTGGCAACCTTTAATTTCTAATCTTTAGAGTTCACCCTCTATAACTATTGGCAGATTGCATTCTTCTATTCTCCTTATATAGTTCCTGCAGGAGTGGTCTTAATTCAGTCTATAACCCCTCATCTCTACCTCATTCTTCCCCTGCCATGTCATTGAAACTTTCTTGCTTACTTTACCTTTTTATCTTAATTTCCAAAATGTGGATTTTATTTTTTAATTAAACTTTCTTTAAAACATTTCTTGTACATTTACATGCAGTTGTAAGAAATAATGCCAAGAGATCCCCATATCTCTTTCCACCAATGGTAACATATTGTGAAATAATAGAACAATAAGACAATCAGAACACTGATGCTGATGCAGTGTGCTGCTCTTATTGAAAGTTTCCTGCTTTCCTTGTACTCATTTGTGTCTGTGTTTTAAAATTACCATTTATTTACCTATCTATTGAATACTTTCTAGACATCACACTCATTAATTGCTTGATTAAAATGTGGAAATACATGTAAAGCTTATTGTTAAGGCTTTACAGATGTTGGCCAATGTTAACATTTTGATTATTTTATAGGCTAGGGATACAATTGTTAGTCTTATTTCTCAAATGAGACAACCAAGTCACAGAGAAGTTAAGAAACTTTCCCAAGGTCACACAGCTAGTGTGATTGGTAGAAACTGGATACAAACCCACATCTGGTTCCAGAGTCTATGCTTTTAATACTCCTTTATGATTTCTCTGCATTTAATTGAAATTTCTGCTGAGTTTGGGAGTGGAGGACTTAAACTCCTCAAATGCCTCTTCTTCAGTCTCTTTAATATTGTGATCTACTGCTTCTCCTTGTACCTCTCTGACTCCTCCTTCCTCGTCTCCTTCATGGACCACCCATTCGATTCCCATCCTTTAATGCTACTTTTCTCCAAAGCTGTACATTCAACTCCCTGATTTTTTCAAATTTTATTATAATTTCCTTGGGAGATGCCTATGCCGATGCACTAAAGGAACCTACAGCTATAAGATTTGACCTCCTACCCAAGTTCCAGATTCATTTCTGGTTTTTGGCTCTCCATCTTCCCTGGTATGTCTTACTTAGAATTTTAATGTGTCATAAAGGAAACTAATTTGTTTCTTTGCCTTTTTCTTGTAACTCACAACCCCAGCTGTCACAAACTATCATGGACTGAGTAGTTTGTAAACAACAGAAATTTATTTCTCACAGTTCTGGAGAGAGGAAAGACTAAGATCCAAGTGCCTGCATGCACAGTGTCTGGTGAGGGCCCATTTCCTGGTGCATAGTAGGGCATATCTTCTTATCCTCCTTATCCTACAGCAAAAGGAGCTCTTTGGGGCCTCTCTCATGAGTGCGCTAATCCCTTCAGAGGGCTTCACCCTTATGACCTAGTCACCTCCCCAAATCTCCTCACATACTTTCACATTGGGTATTAGATTTTAACATATGAATCCACACATTCAGTCTATAGTATACACGCATTCCCAGAAAGATGGTATATTTCTTTGTCCACGACACTTCCATCCACTCATAATCACTCCACAGTGGTTGCAAAATATAGAAATACTAATGCATGTAAAACTACACTCCTATTTATTAATTTATATTCTACAGTAATATTTGATTCATTATTGATTCTGAACTGATGGTCTGAATTCTTTCAGAAAGGCACAAAGGTGTTATGAAGTGGACTGTGACTGACATGGAGGCATGAAATGGAAAATGGCAAAAGTAAAACATAACATCCCCATGGGAATTCCTTAATTGTTGTTCTAAGGACACATTACTTGTGAGAATTGAAGTGTAATTAGAAATAATAGATAAAATATATTCATTCACGTTTTCAAAAAAATATCCATTTCTGCTGAACGTTGTAACTTCAAGAGGAGTTGTTTCTCATCTTACTAAGTATGTTGGGAAACAGAAAAGCAAAAGAAGTGTGCAATGTTTTGAGAGGTTATATAAGGACCAGAGCACCCCCCAGACTATCTTCTCACAACAACGTTAACAAGAACCAGAAGGTAAAGCTACCACAATTTAAATCCAAACACTAATCTCTTCCAGGGAAAGTTCTAAGGTTAACAGCTAATGAACCAGAAAATGAGAGCATCTGTGAGATGCTGGAATAAGAATGCATTGTTTTTTCTTCATTGTGTGGGAAGAACAAAGCTTTTAGTTTTATGCCTCACTACAGAGAATAAAAATTTTTACCAAAGGCTCATATAACATGAGTTTTTAAAAGAATCTCTTTCTGATAGGAATTATATCTTCACCATATTTGCAAATAAATGACTTGAATAACCATGAGCTCTAAAAATGAAAAATGTGCAATGTAAATGAAAAGTCAAAGTGGTAGAGTTCTTATGTTTTCACAGCTTTTGTTTTTGGTTCTATGGATTGAACCCAGGGCCTCGAGTATGGTAGGCAAGTGCTTTACCACTGAGCTACAACCTTGGTTCCCATAGTACTTTTATATGCCTTGAATTTCTGAATTTTTTGAGAAATCAAGATTATTATATACTAATTTAAAATATATTCACTATTTAATGTACAAAAAAGAGAATAATAAAAATTAGAAAACTTCATTTTCAAAATAAACGTATTTATACACTCAACTAGCTACTTCTGTTAGCTTTCTAGACTCACAGACTTGCAGAAGGATGCTCAGCTCTTCAAATAATATCAGGGAGACCCAATCAACACTCTCAGTAGGATACACGCCTACTCTAATCAAGTGCACATGTACAGATACACATTGAAAAAAATGATCATTATTTTTATTAATCAGTAGCAAAAGAAAAAGTAGATACAGAAGTAATTGCTACATGCAAATTTACAGTCCTGAGTTATGTGCATTGGAATTCATGGTCATGCATGTTTATTCTGTGTGCTTGCTTCTCCTCCCCTGAGTTTTGAGAGAGCAAGATAGATTCCAGGATATATCAAAACTCTTGCTCAATTAAAATAAATTAACACATACAAAGAACATATCAGCTGATCAGAGGCAAGATTGCAGGGGCAAGACCACGTCTGCTTTTTCTCCTCTGTTTGTTCATAATTATGTAGCATCTACTCTAGGGCAGGGTAGATCCTAAATAATTATGTATTGAATAAACACTATAACTGAGCTAGAAATTCAGTTCTATTGGGATAAGGAGAAAAACTAGGGTTATTGATTATTTACAATGTGATGGGAGCTTTTGCTGAACAATAAATAAATTCTCTCTAAGGAAAATTAAAACAGGAATGGCTGTCCCTTGGTGTCCACTGTGGATCAGTTGTAGGACTTCTCAAGGATACCTGATTCCAAGTATGCTTAAATCTCTTACATAAAATGGCAAGAATTCACATTTAACCTACCAGTATCCTCCTATGTAGTCTGAGTCATCACTAGATAACTTTCAATACCTAATACAATGAAATGTTGTGCAAAGAATTGTAATATTCTATTCTTTAGGGAATAATAACAAGAAAAAAAAAGGTGGGTATTGTTCAGTAGAGGGACAACCATGCTAGGCCTTCTTGCCTACACCTCAGTGAGGGAGGCACAGAGCAAATGGTACTCCCCCAGGGCAAGCTGGGGAGAGGCTGAGGATGTGTGGACGGCCAGGAGCCAGAGCAGGATGCACCTGCATGTCACTTCACTGCAGACTCAGTGTTGTGCTCAGTGGGCGGCAAATTCAGTTTTGCTTTTTGAAACTTTCTGGATTTTTTAAAATAATATTTTCTACCAGTATTTGGTTGAATCTACAGATGCTGAACCCACAGATATTGAGGGCCAACTGAATATTGTACCTCCTTTAGGAATGGCAAAGACCTTGGTCCTGTGCATAGCTAGCCTGTAGTCAACTAGCCTTGCCTGACTATTGTACTCCAGATACACTTACAACTCTTTAGCTTGTGACTGCAACACAGATTTTGGTGCATGCTCAGTCCCTTGACCCCTTCCCCTGCTCTATCTCTCATTCTCAGATCTCTGCTTGAATGTCCCTTCCTCAGGGAGTCTTCCCCAGGGTCTTTCCTGGAGTAGACAGATCTTCCACACTGCCTGCGTAGCACTGGGCACAGCTGTAGCTGAATGCTTATCTGGGCAGTTCTTTGTCAACTGTACCTCCTCGGATAGACATTAAAATCCACATCAGCACCCCATCTGTCTGGCTGATTGCTTAATCTCTATTCTTACACTCTGCCCTACAATGTGTTTTCAAAAATATATGATTCATAAAAGCATGTGGAAAAAACCCAAGCCCACAGAAATTAAGTCATTTATCTGAAGTCTCAAAGCCAGTAAGTGACATGAGCAGATTTTAAGGCAGGTGCTGTCAAATTCCAAAAGCTATAACTTCAGTAATAACTAAGAAAATGGAAGATTGGTAGGGATTAAAAAGAAAAAAAGAAAGGATGGAAGGAAAGAAGGAAGGAAGGAAGGAAGGACTGAAAAGAGGAAGAGAAAAGACAGGCCTCTGTGATTAAATAAGCAGATAGTATTTAATAAGAATAAATATAATGTCCTACATCATATGAAAAAATGACAGAAACTAGCAGGTTCATAATGATCAGCACTTCATAGTTAAAGTGTAGTGAGGTGTTCATACCTGCCAGGTAGTAGCTCAATTGTGCATATAATTTATTTTTTTCAAACATCCTAATACATACTCTCAAAATAGGTATAATCATTTTGAAGTATTAAAATATTCCCCTGTAAAACAATCAGGTAGACCCAGACAGCCTGATTCCACAGATAACAAGGACTAAAGAACAATTTTATAAGGTTTTTACAATCAAAAACGGAATTTCTGTTGTATCCTATTGCTGGCTTCTTTGTTCCTTAGACCTATGTATTTTGTGCCACTAAAACCAAGAGTAGTCCTGTTATAGAAAAAGTGACTGCAAATTTCGGCCCATTTACTCCCAGTGTAATATATGGAAGGAAGAAGATAGTCTCTGGGCCCCTGTTCCTGAAAGAGTTAATTTTTCTAAGTATCTAATTGTGCAAGCAAGACTCTCTGTCACTTTTCATAAAAAAAGGAAATCGCTTCTTGAAAGAAACTTACCTGGACATGCCCCAAGCTCAGAAAAGAACAATCCCTGAAGAAAAGAACCAGAAATTGTTTATGGTTAAGAGAGAGAACACTGCTGCCCCCTTGTGTTTCAATATTACAATGAAACACTGAGATTGTTCAAGGTCAGCTTCTTCTGTGCATCCTCTAAGCTCCAGAGAGCACTTTAAAGTTTTCTGTGACCATTCGCTGAGAGTAACCAGGCCCAGGGTCACCTTCTGAGCCACCTTGGCCACTATTGAGAAGAGGAGAAGGCTTGTCTATCCCACCTGGGATCTGGAAGCATCAAAGTTCCAGCCATGACTTTACTGCCAGGCGGCCTCATGCACGACTCCTTGCTAACTATCCCCTCCAGAGCAGAACCTTTGAGAAACCATCAGGCAAATGCAAAGAACAGTAGAAACTCCTCCAGTACTTACAACAGAGTTTGTGAAGCAGAGTAAGCATTGCTTTCACTTCAAGCAAAGCTTCAGAGATGCAGGGCTGCTCCTGGAAACTGTAGTTTGTAATTGGTATGATAGAAGGAGAGAAAAGGAGTGTATGACACAATGTGTTCAGAGTGGGGCCTGATGTGCCCTACATCTTCTTCATGAGAGCAGATGACCAAAGAATTTGGGGTTCAGCTCTCCATCTCCTCACCTGGGATATTTGAATTCATAAATAGGATTTGATTTGCACATTCTTTTGTCCTGGTAGGATTCAATAAAAAATTGAATTTGTGTGACTATTTGAATAATGCCTGTTTGCCCCCTAGACTCTCACTTCCTAAGGGATGAGGACCAGCCTGCTGGTCCCAGTGTCTAGCCGAGTGCTTGGCATTTGAATATTTAAAGAAAAAGTAATGAATAATATTTGTTCTAGTGAATTCACAGGATTAAAAAATATTGATAGAAAACCTCCCATTCATTTTTTTTCCATAGTTACACCTGTCTTTCATTGAAGAAGCTTAGTTAGATTTTAAAACTTTGTAGCACAATTCAGGTTCAAACCCAAACCCCACTGCCTAAAATCTCTCTGGCTTTGGCAAAGTTCTTCAAACCACTTGGAGCTCATTTCCTATAGACCATGTGAGAAAATATCTATCTCCTGAACTAGTTATGAGGATTTAATGAGAACATGTCATCTCCTACACTTTCTGGATCTGTGCCCAGCAAACCATGGGTGATCATTAAAAGTTAGTTTTATTCACACGCAACCCCTACATTCCCTCAAAGCTTCTGTGGACATACTTTGGGATTGGTTTTTAAAAATTCATGACCAACACAAAATGAATGCTCTGCATATGGCACATCTAATATTGCAGTCTGTAGATTACACTTTGTCCAGAATAACTTTTACCAAACTTGTAAGCAGACTATAAAATGAACTCTCATTTTCATACTCTATAGAGATATATAACAAAATGACAAGAAGATCATAGTTTTGTTAGGATGCTTTTGACTATAAGCAACACAAAATCAATCAACAAAAGTGGTTTATGCAATGAAGTATAATTTCACATAAGCCCAGAGATGGTAGGTTTATTGAAGTTATCAAGGGATCAGAATCTAGCCAATTCAGAAGATGTGTAAAATTAGACTGAGAGGGAAGAGATTATTGCAAATATACAGATAATATATCCTCATACAAGCACATATGTATGTGCATGTGTGCATACATCTTCTTATGAGATTTTTATTCTTTCTGTTTAAAGCACTACATGGTTCTTTCTCTTAAGTAGAGGTTTTTATTCAGTTGCTTTTCCTTTTGGCAGTGTCATTGAGATGATGCCATGAAAAATAATCTGAAAACGATCTAATCAGTTAATAAGATTGGCATAATGATCTTGGTGATAGCAGAAAGAAATAAGGACAGGACACACCTCTGCATGTGGAACCATTGAATGCGCAAAAGAAACATGCAATTTTGCCACCACAGCTGCTTTGCTCTGCTGAGTCTACAGCCTTTACAGTATACATTCTTTTCAAATCTTGTTAAGCTAGGGCCCCAAATAGTACAGTTGCTAACTGAGTTGGAAATAGTACACTATTTGTACAAGTATGAATAGTTTCAGTCCTGTGATGTACTTGTGAATGTAACTTTAGAAAAGCCTGTTAAACAGAGCTGCTGTAAAAACCAAAGCCAGGCCCCATACAGAAGGAGCAGGCTGGGGATATCTAAAGGTGGCTGATCAAGATTTTTTTTTCTCCTGGTTGTTCAACCAAACACTAAACAAGGTACTGCTGTGAAGATACTTCACAGGTAAAAATAAAGATTCAAACCACTTGTCCTTAAGATGGCAAGATCATCCCTGTGATCATGATCTGATCATATGAGTCCTTCACAAATCAGAAGTCAGAGAGAATCAGTGTGAGAAGAACTCAACCTGTCTCTCCTGGTTTGAAGATTGTGGGGACTCCATGAGAAGGAAGCTGAGAGAGGCCATGAGAGAACAACCAACAAGGTAACACGACTTCCGTCTTACAACTACAGGACAGTGAACTTAGTTCACCAATAACCTGGAAGGGACTCCATGGCCTAGATAAGAATCCCACTTTTCTCTCTTGACCTGGTGTAGCAGCCAGAATATTAAGAAAAAAGACTCAGTAGCCACAAATGTTAAAAGATATGCTTCTCATCTGTAGTCTATGCTTATCCCTGGTCAGTAGTGGGCTTTGCACATCACAGTCCCTCAAGCAACTGGTGGAACAGCCGCCATGTCTTGCGTGTTTGTACAGCCAGAAAGAAAGAGAACTCCTGTGTGTCTGACATCAACAATTCTGATCTCCATTTGTTGACCCAAGACTGTCACATGGTTCCAGCCAACTATCAGGACCCAGAAAATAGAACCTTCCCAATGTGTTCAGAAAGTGTTCAGAAAGGAGGTGTCCTTGATAGAAGGCTTAGCAACTACATTGGAAACCCTGTTTTCCTTGCCTTGTCCAACTGAGCTGTTCCTTCTTGGTGGATCTGTGTTATTGCTGCTGGACTGTGTGTCCAGGAAGCTTGTTGGTCTCTGTTTATGAACTGGTATACAGCCCACATTCAGCAAGATCTCTAACAACTGTGCTGCTTAAGAAGGTAACATGCTCCAAGAAAGACCCCTACACCTGCCATCTATTCTTGTGGGAGGAATGGTTTCTCATTCCTCATTTGGTTAATGATGTGAGCCTTCCTCTTTTGCTGCTCTGAACTTAAGGCCCACTGTCCAGTCTTTGTGTTCTCCTTTGCATCATTCTGCCAACAGTGTACCTGAATTAACCATTCAAGAGGTGTCAATCTACTCTATTTGTTAAGAAGAATGGAAAAAACAGCTGTTGGACACAACATGAATGCCATGATGGTAGGAAAATCAAGTTTAAGTTATAAGGTTTAAACACCTTATCACCACTGCCATGTCTCCATTCTTAGCACCAAGGTGGGGGTGAGAGTTGATAAAATACACGGATGCTTTAAAAATGTGATATTAAAAATATCACAAAAGGATCTGCAAAGAACTATTTCAAAAACACATCTAGTTTTCGTTTTTTTCCTATGAACTGTTTGTACTATAATTCTCTTTTGATCCTTGAAAAATTATCTCCACATGTTTGATAATAGTTCTGAACCTGAGGAATGACATTTGTTAAAAACTAATTATTTAGGAAAATATTCAGCTAGTAGAGAAATAGTATTGGGATGATTGATATTATAATCATGTATATTATCATACATCTGATTTGAATACCAGTCAACCATTTCTAGTGCATTCCCCCAGAGTTCTGGTAACTTTATAGAAAATGTTCAGGATTTCATGAGGCAAAAGTATATGAACTCATTATGCTAGGTGCAGTGGCACATTCTGTAATTCTAGCAACTCAGCAGGCTGATACAGGAGGATTCCAAGTTCAAAGCTAACCTCAGCAACTTAGCAAGATCCTGTCTCAAAATAAAAGGACTGGGGGTGTGGCTCAGTAGCAAAGCACCCCTGGGTTCAATCCTCAAAAGCAAAAGAAAAAAAAAAGACTCATGATGCATCTTACAAAATAATTTTCTTAGTTTCCTATGCATAAATGGACCTATCTCTGAAGCACCATTACCAGCACTTCATGACCACGGTGTTTATAACATACTCATACTCACATAAGCAGTGCTGGAAGAAATTTTCATTTAAATTAATAAATTAAAGGCCTTGGGTTTCTAGTGATATTTAGTTCTAGGATAGCAGCTTTTATTTCTTTCAGCTGTCATTTATGATCACAGTATCCTCCTGTCTTTGAGGGTAAACTCTGATGACATTTGAAAGAGATACTTGCTTTATGAGATCATTTCATTTTATCAACCAGTAGTGGATTCAAACATGTTGATGAATATGAATGAACCCTGGTTTATCCACATTGATGTTACAATAATCCATTGTATTATGGTGTTCTTACCAAACTCCAGATTATTACTATTGTTCTAACAGTTAATAGTTAATGAGCAAATATAGTGTGTGAGGTCAAGGACTAAGATAACATAACATGCAATCCTCATACGGTCCCTCTGCAGTAGATTGCTATCCCTATTTAACGGAGAAGGAGATTTAATGAGATTAGACAACTTGCCTAGCCTGTATGTGGTAGGGGCTCCAACCAAGTCTTCTACTTAACTCCAAGCCCAAGAGCCTAAGCATTGTGCTAGCTTGCTCTACTACATGGCAGAAAACACCAGCTATCATACGGACATGAAGGCATTTGTGCTGTCAAAGCATGAACCCAGACCTCAGGAAACCCAGATAAGAAGTAGGGATCTGCAGTACATGGAGTCACAAGGAGCAATTCCAATATGGTCATCTCCCTGGATATCCTACCTTTGAAATGAATCCATTGAATTAGACCACCCTGAGTTGCTTCAACACTCAAGTTTCCTAAGCCTATGATCTCTTGACTATGCTCTGACATTTTCTTATTATGGGAAAGTTGGCAATTTCTCATTAAGACAATTTACTTTGTAAAATGGATATAATACTAGCATCTATCAATTCACATGAGATAACCCAGCTTGACATTTAACATAATGCTGGAAGCATGAAGTGCTCATATGAACTAGCTTATCATCATCATCATCATCATCATCATCATCATCATCTTCACATTGTTATAAAATGCTGATACTCTATTAGTGTTGATATTACTAGTAGCAAAGTATTGGCTATACATCAATAACTGATCGTGACCCTCAGCTGTGTCACAGTACTACCTGAGAGAATTGGAAAAAGTCACAAGCAAGGATGAGGTAAGGTCTAACAGGGCAAGTAAGTGTTTCTTCACCAACTGCAATGTCTATGGCAGTTATGTGTAAGAAAACTCTTTCCATATTTATTGCATTCTGATCATAACATGGTGAAGGGATAAGAAGTAACGAAGAAAGTACAGTTGGTCATCAGATTAATCTCCCAGCCAGTGGGCTGTTGGGAACCTCCAGTTTCTTAACTTCTGCTCGAGCAACATTGGTGGGAATCACATGCCCTTAAAACCAGAATCTTTGCCACAGCACTCCACTGTTGAGCCATTCACCAGGGAGGACAGTGTGCATGGTGAACAGGAAGGTGGGGCAGTCCTTATCAGACGAAAGGCCACAATCTCTAAAAGAGAAATCAAAAGCATTTTTCCTAAAATCACAACTTAGATTAAAAAATATATATATATATTTGTATATATATATACACACACATATATATATATGATCAGTGTCTCCAGTTTTGAGTGAAATGTCTTCCTTTTGTGTGTATTTTTCTCCAAAACAGAAAAAATGAAAAAAACGGGGGGCACTGGGTGCCAAACACACATTGACTACCTTCCCAAAAGGAGTATTTCCACAGATGGCCCACGGGAGGCCACGTCTGTAGTCCTGCTAAGGGAAAATGATGACATTTCAGAAGAACAGAGAGCATTGCAATCAAGAGAGTCAGGGAAGCATGAATTGGATCCCAGTGAACTTCATATACCACAAAAGCAAAAGAGGGACCATTTTGAACTCACTCCTGCATATTCTCACTGCTCAGAATGGTAGAAGGCACATGGACTATTTATTGACACATAAAAAGCCCTCGCTAACTATTTGTTGAAAGAACAAGCAAATAAATGACTCTGTCAAGAACCATGACTCAAGCTACTGAATCTCTCTGTTCATTTTCCTTATCACAAAATAATCGCCCCCTTTCAGGGTTGGGGAAAACGTAAGAGACAATATGCACAGGAAAGCACTGAGCTGTTTATTTTGTGCTCAGCAAACTGTTGTAGTTGTGGTCCAGCTGATTGCCATCAGAGCATCTTTGTCTGCATGAAAAACAGGCAAATTGCTTTATCCCTTGGAGAGATCTCTACAAATCCCTTGATGTCTTCTGGTAATTTTCAGAATGATGATTAGATCCAGGAGGGAAGTACATTGTTGCTGTTTGCTCATGGAATTTTGTGCATGTCAAATCCCCGTGTGATTCTGGCCAGCAGCCCCCAGGGGGGAGACTTCCTCGTAAACTGGTGGTGACGGCAGCACAGCCTGGTACAGCCTTTCTGGAAAGCAATGTGACCGTGCATATGAAAAGCTTTAAGTGGTTTAAACCCTTTGGTCCTGTGATTCTCCGCTGGGATTAGCTGTAAGAAAGAACCACAGGTGCAATCACAGATGTATGCTCTACAATATTAATTACATCATTTTTCCTATGTAGTTCCCAAAATTTTGAAATCGCTTCGGTATGCAGCAATGTGGTAAGTTGGGTGGATGCGTCATGATGCTGTCATTAAAAATCACGACAGGGAAAATGTTCAGAGTACTTTTTTAAAGTCAAAAAGATAATAGGATAAAGTGTTATGCTTTTGTATTATCCAAATTTTATTTGTACAGTGTATTAATATATGTTTTGAAAAATCACCAAAACGTTATTACAGTAGTTGGATTATGGTTGATTATTTTTCATAATGAACACATTTTCATTGAATAATCATTTATTAACAAATCAGATAAAATATCATTAGAAAATATTATATAGAATTCACAAGGACCTACAGAAGGTTATAGCGACTTCTCGAAAGAATCAGGTTTTCCCTAATCCTGGTTTCTTCATTAGGAGAACCTACTGAACAAATTCATACTCCCCATGTTTAGGCTTCTTTGTACTTCTTCGCTTTCAAATATCTGCCTTTAAAAATAAAACCAGTGAAGGATTGGGGATATTGCACAGTTGATAGAGTGCTTGCCTCACAAGAACAAGGTCCTGGGTTCAATCCCCAGCACTGCAAAAATAAAAAATAAATAAATAAAACCAGTGAAATGGAGACAACTTATGTTGCTAAATGATTTGTAAATGGGCACATTCAAACATAAATGGTGGAACTATTTCAGAGCAGAGACACATGAGGGTCTTTCAAATATACCACTGGGGCAGACATTCCTAATTCTTCATGAAATTTGTGTTCTAATCTTTCTCAACTCATCAAAGTTCTCTATTGTTTGGAGTGAACATATTAGAGTATTTCTAACCAACACAATGGACATAGAAATAATGTGCACCACTTTATGACCTGCACCATAAGAACCTCCCAGGTGCCCTCCTCAGGGCTCTTTTTCTCCTTCTGGATGAGACACTCAGAAATTTTAGAAGCCACATGTTGAAGATAGCCAAGTCTTCATTAGCCTCCATCCCTTAGTAGCTCTGAGAGAAAGAGCCATCGACTCCTCTGTACATTTGCTCAAGACTGTTATATACACAAGAACTACACTACATTTTTAAAATTTATTAAATATTTGGGGGTCTGTTTGTTATAGCAGCAAGAGTTAGCCTAACTAATATAGGCATGTTGTTCACACTATGCACTTTGCCATTTGTACAATGGCTTGGCCATTTCACTCTCAGTGGTGAGAAGGAGAGACCATTTTTGTGGAGAGATCACTCCACAACAAAGTGAGGCAAAAGTTAAAGAGGAGACCATTTGTACCATCTTGTAAATTGCTAGGGTCTTATAGACTTTGCTTAATTTTTCTCACCTTAAAAGTAGAAAAACTCATTTGTTTGAGTAAGAATCCCTGCCCTAAAATAAAAGATCATCATTCTCTGGATTGAGTTTTTTCATGATCTTTTGTATTACTTTTATTCTTTGTTATAGTCTGAATGTTGTTATTCCCCCTAGAATTCAGGTTTGATGTTCCAACCCCATGGCCATGACATTACGAGGTGGGTTTTGGGGAGACCATTAGATCATGAGGACAGAGTCCTCACCATGAGGATTCCAGCTCTTGAATAAAATACCTAGACATGCCCTCACCCCTTCCACCACAGAACACAGCTGCAAGGCACAACCTGTGAGCAAGCAACAGACCCTCACCAGACATTGAATCTAATGCCTGTGGTGAACTTCCAGGCCTCCAGAACAGCAAGAAATCAACTTCTGTTGTTTATAAGACATCCTTATTTTTATTTATTTGTTTATTCTGTTGTTTATAGGAACCTGAATGGACTCTATTTTTTTCCAGTAGGCATTTTTTTATTTTTTTTTATTCATTGTACACAAATGGTGTACAACTTTTCATTTCTTTGGTTGTACACAATGTAGAGTCACACCATTTGTGTAATCACACATATATATAAGGTAATGATGTTTGTCTTATTCCATTATTTTTCCTTTCCCTGCCCACTCCCCAGTCCTCATTTCCCTCTACACAATCCATTCTTCCCTTACCCCCCACCCCTGTTATGTATCATCATCCACTTAGAGAAAATATTCAGTTTTTGGTTTTATGGGATTGACTTGTTTCTCTTAGCATGACCATTTCCAACTTCATCCATTTACCTACAAATGCCGTAATTTTATTCTTCTTTATGGCTGAGTAATATTCCATTGTGTATATATACCACAGTTTCTTATCCATTTATCTATTGAAGGGCATCTAGGTTGGTTCCACAATCTAGCTATTGTGAATTGAGCTGCTATAAATATTGATGTGGCTGTGTTACTGTAGTATGCTGATTTTAAGTCCTTATTCTTCCATTCAGATACAGGCTCTATGAGGGTAGAAGCTTTGCCTTGATTATTGCTGCAGCCCCAGCTTTAGAAGATTTCCTAGAACCATAGACCCACAATATGTATTTTCTAGAGATGAGAATCAATGAGTTGAATGCAAGATGAATAAAGACAAATGTACATGGTGGGACTTACTACCTTGAGTTTCGACTGCATGCTTTGGTTGTGAGAAAAACATGTTCATCTGACACAGACATGTGATTAAACATAAAGCCAGCACATATGGGACAACCATTCTCTAAATGTCATTTCACATAATCAGATATATCTATTAAGTGCTTCTCAAGTCCAAAGGCAGCTGACGAGCTGAGTGTGGGTGTTGCTGTAACTTCTCGCCTCATGTTTGCCAGCATCACTTTAACTCTGAGGCACTTTTCCAGCTCTGACCTTGTGCAGATTTACCACCTGATGGCCAAGAGCCACACGTTTGCTCTTCCCTTACCCTCCTCCCCAAGCAGATGGCTCAGAGTTAAATAGCCAATAAATCTCAATTTCCCTGTGTGAGAGGGTCCAGCCAGGAGGCGTTCATTTGCTTTTATAATTGTTCTGTTGTTGCCAACTAGATAAAGTCATTTATCAAAACTTTTGAGTGATGAGCTGTACACTTAACTACTTTATTTCCTTTTGAAAGATGTATCTGTTAATCATTCATTTATTTGTGTTTAGTCAGTGTTTAACAGAGAAAAAGCAACAGTTGATTTTTGTATACACATATGGAGAGAGAGTGAGAGAATTTTTATTATAGGGGCTTGGTCAGTCCAAAATCTGATGGACGAGATCCAGCAGGCTGGAGAGTCAGAAAGGAGTTCAAGTCCAAAGGAAACCTGCTGTGAGCCAGACAGGGGCCCTGTTGCAGGTGAAGTCTGCAGGCAGTCTGCAGAATTCTAGGAAGTCAGTCTTTGTTCAGGCCCTCAAGTGTCAAGTGACCAAGAGTCCCACCAACATCACCAAGGGCCCTTTGCTTTACTGAGTCCACAGATTTAACTGCAAATCTCACCCATAAACACCACAGACACATCCAAAATAATGCTTGGCCAAATACTTAGGCCCTGAGGCTCAGAGAAGTTAGCACACGAAATTAACCCTCCTGTTTGTTCACTCTTTAGCTCATTTATATTTTGTCTTTTCTTTGCTCCAACACTCTAAGTCCTTGGGGTCATCATTTCCACACATGTCATCTAATACAAAACCTTGTAGTGACATGGGAAGTCCCAAGTCCACCTTGCTGCTTCCCCACTCTATTGCCTAGTAACCAGTTTCTAAGCTCAGCACCTCCCATTCTGTCTTCTAGCTGCCTAAGTCATGAATTTTTTATAATGATCAAATGAAAGAAAAATATATTGATAAATTCTGTAAGGACAAATTCACATTGAAACTATAAGTTAAAATTGTTTACATATCAAAGGTCTGACCAAACAAATGAGCCAATAGAAAATTCGTGTGTAGGATATTAGAGGTGAGTAACTGGCCTCTAGCGATTCAAAAATACTTGGAGGCTGTCTCACTCAAGGTCACTTTTTTGTAAGACCATCTCATTGTGTGCTGCCAAGCAATCACTAACTATTCCTGCTTGAAAACTTTTGAGTCCACTTAGACCCAAACAGAGTCTCAATTTTCTTATTGATCTCAAGATTAGTTGGGTCCAGATGATCTCAAGAGGACACAGAACCAAGATCCAGCAAAGTCCATATTATAAGCATCTTGCAGTAACTTGGTAGTATGAAAAACAATGAATTTCTGCTTATGTCATTGATAATATATATATATACATTCTTAAGAGCAACTGAGTGTTTTTGAATATGTCAGATGTGCTTTGATATGCAAAGACATGCAACAGATATGTTATGCAAAGATATGTTATTTCCAGCTCTGACCTTGTGCAGATACGTTATGCAATAGATATGCAAAGGTACGTTATTTTTTATTTTGTGAATACTGCAACAAAGAGAAGTTTACAGTGTGCTTTTATTATCTTGGTAGTAATGGATGGATGGTTATCTTTCTTGGTGTGGTTTTGCACGGCAAACAGTTCTGTTTTAAAATGTGTAAAATATCAGTTTTATGAACACTTTGCTCATATTGCCTCTCTGCCACTTTCTCTAGGAATGCCCCAGTGGTGTTGTTAATGAAGAAACCTTCAAAGAGATTTACTCGCAGTTCTTTCCACAGGGAGGTAAGTACAAATGTGGACTTGTTAACATACTCTCACAGTCAGAATTATGCTTGCAATCTTAAGTGTTTTTTAATCTTTCATAGCATGACTCTACATTTTTAATCTTTCTGTAAAATAGTTAATACGCAGCATGCCAGTGCATAGAATTTTCAGTGTATCATGGAAATGAGCTACTTACAAATTATCAAATATCTAAGAAGTTACTTTTCAGTTTAACACCAGTTTTACTGTGTGCCTAGCACTATGGCTCTGGAATATACAATGCTTCCTGAATTCTACAGGCATCCTCAAAATGACACAAAGCTTTTACACTTGCACTGTAGGTCTCATTTAATTCTCTTAATAAAGTTGAGGCAAATGTAATTATCCTCGGTTTACAAACATGAAGTCTGGGGCTTAGAGAAGTCAAGTGGTTTCCTCAGACTCACATAGACACTCAGTGGCAGACCTGGGCTATAACTTAGATTTTTCTGTGGTCTTATCATGTGTGTTTTTTGTTTTTTGTTTTTGTTTTTGGTACTGGGATTGAACTCAGAGGAGCTTAACCACTAAGCCACATCCCCAGACATATTTGTTTTATTTTGAGACAGGGCCTCACTAAGTTGCACAGAACCTTGCTTAGTTGCTGAGGCTGACCTCAAACTTGCAATCCTTCTGCCTTGGCTTCCCCAGTCATTGGGATTATCGGTGTGTGTCACCCGGCCCAACTCAGGTGTACTTTTGCTGTCTCCTTTCCCTTTCAGTAACCCTTAACTATTATCCCTTCTCCATCTGAGAAAGTTAATGTCTTAATTGGAAAGAAAACACAAGGATGGCATAATGATGTCATACGTGCTTAGAGATGAGTGAAGAGATGTGTTGCCATTGGATCTTACAATTCTTCATCAGTTACCCAACAGGTTTCCATTGGTAACTTGTCACCTAGCCGCCTGTATGCTCAGCCATGTGGGAGGTGCTACTAATTTAAGAGACATGGGAGGAACCGGATATGGTATCTGCCCCAAAATGTGTTAGACAGTCGTCTACAGTAGCAGAGGTACAATGTGCATGCAAAGTATAAGTGTGAAGATGGAGATTTTAAATAGTAGAACAAGAACCTAGTGTAGGCATGATGATACCAGAGGAAGGACAGGGAGGAAATAAAGAGAGGTTGTCCAGGTGCAATGAACTTGGGCTGCAATGATGCCATTTGAAGGTGCTGAATATATTCCTGGCTCTGGCATGCCTTACCACCATCACCCAACAAACTCTTTATAAATATGAACACTGCAATACAAAGAGAACAGTCCACTTCCAAAATATGTAGTCCCTCACTTCCTCATCTTACCTTTCAGGAGAACTTTCCTAGTTCAGTGAGATGTCTTCCAATTTCAAAAGGCAGCAGCGATATTCAAGGCGAATCGAGAGTAAGAGGCAAATAGAGAGTAAGCTAAGGGGCAGAGCATAAAACATGAAGGTGGAAATTTGTAGGAGACTGACGGGGATGTGGGTTTGGATGAACTGTCTTCATCATGGATTCCATGACAAGAAACAGGAACATTATCATTGAGGTGATGCAAAAGCCACTGATGGGTTGAAGTAAGAGGTGCTAGGGTCAAAATTTGTTTTAGACTTAGTCCACTGATAGCTCTGTGGAGGATTAATTTGAGGTAAGCCACAAAACAGGCAAGGAGAGCAATGGGGAGATAATTACAGGATGCAAAACAAGGTCTTTAACCAGGACACACACAGTAGGATTGGGAAGTGGGGAAAGAGCACAGACCTTTAAATGATTAACTGGCAGAGTCAATGGATTGATAGACTTTTTGTAGTAAAAAGAGTTAGAGAGGAGATTGTGATAACTTTCAGAATTCTGTCATGGGCACCAGGTAACTAGTTACAGAAGGAGTAGAGAGATAACCATTGCGGTTTTGGACAGATTACATTTGTGGTGTCTGTGGGGATTTAGGATCAACAAGAAGTTGGTAGAAACCTGAGACTCAGTTGAAATGTCCAAGAAAGTGACAGAGATCTGGGAATTATTAACCATGAAGTGGTGGCTAAATCCGTGATGTGGATGAGGTTACTGGGAGAAGTATAAAAGTCATGAGCCCCATGAGTCAGCATGGAAGTCCAGAGCACATGTTAAGACCCTGAGAAGGAACAGGAAACCATGAAGGAGACAGAGGATAAACAAAGAAATGGTAACAAGCCCCAACGAGATTGGTAGTTTAGAAATGAAGAGAATAAAGACATTAAACTCCATAGCCAAGAGGTCCCAGAAGATAAAGGTTGGGAGGTATTCTTGGGACATGGCAACATGGAGGTCATTGTTAGTAAGATCATGGTAGCTTTAATAAGAGGGTTAGGTGGGGAACAGACAGAAGCCACACTAAGGAAGCAAAGTGATAAATGAAAAAGAAGGAAATAGAGACAGCAGTTACAGGAAACTTGACTGAGAGAGTGAGGAGATGAAGAGGAAGTAAATGATAGCTGTAGTCTGGTGGAAGAATTTATATTTTAGTATAAGAAAGGGCGGAACTTGTTTATATACAGAGAAGGAGCTTATGAAGAGCAATGTGTCAAGAGCTTAAGTCAGGAGGTTGATCATAAATAGAATTTAAATCTTGAGGGGATATGATAGCATAGGGAAGAATGAGGACAAGGATCAGGAGTGTAGGGAGAAGGTTTCACCTTGAGTATGAGGGGGACCATCTGGTCTTTCATTTGACCTCTACTTGACATGACAGGCAACCATAGCTTCTCTCTGTGTGCCCAGAGTAGACTCTGCCATTGACTTTGCCATCACCTTTTAAAATTGCTTTTTACCATGGAGTCACCCTTATCTCCTGCCAAAATAACTTCTGGGGCCTCTGAAATGTTCTCCTAGGTTCTGACACCTCTTCCCACAGCAATGGTCAGTGCTCAAGCTGAGCCAGAATCAGCCTATTACATGGCAGGCCAGATATGTCACTGCTGTGCTCAAAAATCTTCCCTTCTCTCAGAACATAAGCAAAACCTGAATCATAGTCATTGATCTCTTGGACCTTAGCTTTCCCCATCACCCCCTTGACTCATCCCACTTTAGCCACTCTGGCCTCCTTGACATGCTATTCACATGCCAATCACACTGCTGCTGCTTCTGGGCTTTTCAATTTGCTATTCCCTCTGCCTGGAATTCACTTCCTCCAAATATGCATCTGAATGTCTTCCCTCCTTTGCTTTTACCCCATTCCACCTTCTTAGGGAGGCATTCCCTGGTTCCTCACACTGTAGACATTCCCCATCCCTTTTGGGCACTCAAGACCACCTAATATTATACTTATGCTATTGCTGTTGTTTTCTCTTTCCCCACTAGAAATCTCCAAGTGAACAGAGGTGTTCTGTCCTTTGCTATTGAATCCCACAGATCACAGAACAGTGACTGATGCATGATACAAATTAAAAATACTTACAATGAATGAGTAACACCTATCTCAAATGGTGACTGAAACGATACAAAAGACTAATATCTACAAAAAATGTTTTTAAAAGTATATGTTATGTAAATTTTAGTTGTTTCATACAGAAATTAGATTCCCTTTTGGTTTTCAATCCATTGGGTTTTAGGTATTTCACTGGGTTTAAAACAATTCGGTGCATAGATGGAAAAAAAACCAAAATTTTGTTAAAGATAGTCCTTTAAGAGAAATCAGAATCCTGAAAAACCCCAGGAAGACCCATTATTACATGTATTTGGATCCACTGTGAACAATTCCTCGGCCTGTCTCATGCTACAGTACAGAGAGGAAGTCAGTTCTGAGACCACAGACAGGTATTGGTTACAGCATGTAATGCCAGGATTTTCATTAATGAAAATTTAATTTGGGTATCATTCAGTCAGCTCATCTCTTTCTAAATTATTTAAAGCATATGGATTTTTGAATAAAATCATTTTATTAGCTGTCTGCCAACATATTGGTAGGTAATGATATCAAAACTGCTGCACAAAAGGAAATCATAGTTACTTTTTGATTATTTCAGATCCGGTTATTACATGCTACAAACTGTATATGGTTCTACATTAAAATTTTGTATTTCTTTGAAAGACAACATTTCCATATAAGAGACTGAAGCAGAGAACATCTATTTTGCAAGATTCTTGTTACAAAATCCAGAGGGATTTAAAAAAATCACTTTTGTTCTCTTAAAAATTCTATGATTATTCATGTTAATTGAATGCATAAATCTAAGAGTACTAAGCATCTTTGAAGGGAATGAAGTATCTTAAAGAATAATGACATACAATTTTAAAAATTAATATCATGCATGAAAATTATCCCGTATAGTCATGCTAGCTCCTAATGAAGAACACAGTTTGAATGGTAGGCAAATGCATCTCACACCATCTTCACACTTCAATGGGGTGATCATTTATTCAGGTTGGTGGTCTGAAAGCAACAGGTTTCTGTCATTTTGAACAGTAATACTGATGTGTGGACAAATCACCAAATTTCCCTACTTCCTCCATGACAAAAATGCTTTATCTTACGTACAGAGTCCTCTGTGCAATCTTCATTGTATCTAGCTTTAAGCTTTCTTTAAGGCTTAGTGAGGCAGTTTACCAAGCATAGCTTGCTTGGTATTCTGGATGTCAGCACAACTGGATGAAACAGAAGTGTTCTAGAACACCTACTAGAATGCAAGCAAGAGGGAAAGGTTTGAAGGGATTATTGCCTATATGGTTACTTTCCCAACTCCATATATAATAGAAACTTCAGTATGTAAACTCTTAGCCCAAGATACATTTCAAAAGGCCAAGAAAATTGAAGTTTCTGACTCCTCTTGCTTGTGTCATGGGGAATTTGAACTACTTTAACAATACTAGATTCCTGATTAATAGCTATTGAATGAATGAATAAATGAGCTCAAGTCAGAGGAACATGTCAGCAAATGGTCATTGAGCAAAGCTATGTGCAGAGGACTTGCGCTTGAACTTAGATGAGTCCTACGAAAATAAATTCAAAAGAAAACTTCACCCACTGAATATCTTCCTTATTCTGAGACAATCTCTCTAACAATTTTTAGAGTGATTTATAGAGGACATTTGTGTGTTGTATGTGCTGGAGGCTGAATCCTTGCCAGACCAAGTACATGCTTTGTCACTGAGCTATACCTCCAGTTCTAGAGGACTTATTGACAGAAACTACTATTCATGCATGTAAACCTGCCTTACCAGAGTAATAATTCCATTAATTGTATATTTAAATGCATTGAGCTAATTCTATACCTAGTGCTTGAATTGAGGTGAGACTAAGGGTTTAGTGTGAGAAGAATCAACCAGAATAATTTCATTCCACAAACTAGGGACATGATCATCATTTGAAGAATTAGTGTGAGCCAGGCCCAGTGGTCCATGTCTGTAATTCCAGCAGCTCAGGAGGCTGAGGCAGGAGGATTGCAAGTTTAAAGCCAGCCTCAGCAACTTAGCAAGACCCTAAGCAACTTAGTGAGACCCTGTCTTAAAATAAAATATAAAAAGGGCTGGAGATGCAGCACAGTGGTTAAGCACTCCTGGCTTCAATTCCTTGTGCCAAAAAAATAGAACAAAAGGAATAAGAAGAATTAGTTGTGACGATTCCTCAGAAAACTAGAAATGGAACTATCATCTGATCAGTTGTTCCACTCCTTGATATTTTTCCAAAAAGATTTGAAATCAGCCTACTATAGTGATATAACCACTTCAATGTTTATAGCAGCACAATAGCAAAATTGTGGAATCAACCCAGATGCCCATCAACAATGAATGGATTAAGAAAATGTGATATATATACATAATGGATTTTTACTCAGTCATAAAGAAAATTAAATAATGACATTTTGCTGGTAAATGGATGGAAATAGAGAAGATCATGCTAAGTGAAATCAGACTCAGAAGATCAAGGTTCAGATGTTTTCTTTCATAAATGGAAACTAGAGCAAAATCAGGGAAAACAGGCAGTTAGGGAGAGGATCAGATATCAAAAAGATATAGAGATGATCAGTAGACACAGGAGAATGAAAGGGAGGAAGGAAGGGAAAGGGGAAGAGAATGGAATGAATTTAACAAAATCTTGTTATATTCATATATGTAGGTACTGAAGGGAATTTCACCTTTATGTCTATGTAGAAGAAAGAAGTTTAATAGAGTAGAGGAGGGATTATAGGAGGGAGGAGAAGAAAAGGGTGGGGAGGAATGGGGATTGAAATCAAAAGACCTTGCATGTACGCTTTTGTCAAAATGAACCCAAATACTATGTATAATTATAATGTTCTAAAAATATTTTTGAAGATTGAGTTGGCATAATTATGGTGGTCTGGAAATATCTGGGTTAAGAACAGTGGGCTGCCAGGTACAGTGATGCACCCCTGTAGTCCCTGGAGGCTGAGGCAGGATTGAGAGTTCAAAGCCATTCTCAGGAAAAGTGAGGTGCTAAACAACTCAGTGAGACTGTTTCTAAATAAATACAAAATAGGGCTGGGGATGTGGCTCAGTGGTCAAGTTTCTCTGAGTTCAATCCCCAGTACCAAAAACAAAATCAACATCAACCAAAAAAGCAGTGGCCTGAGTTAGGAGTGCTGAGTCTGTGGATAGATTACCACCACTGAGGATATGTGAATGCAAGTGGTTTATTTTTCTGGGCCTTCACTCATTCCTCTAAAAAATGTGGAAATCAGACCAAGGAAATTTTCTGGGTTTTTTGTTTGTTTTTGTTTTGTTGTTGTTCTGTTTTTTTTTTGTTTTGTTTTGTTTTTCTACTCTAGTGTTCTCTACTTCAGATAATGAAATATTTTCATTTCATTACCAACTTTACCATTAAAAAACTAGCTGACCTTCATAAGTCACTCAAAGTGCCTGCACCTATTTTCTACCTTTGTTAAAAGTATATAATTTGATAAATGGCATTTAAGATCTTGTCCCACCCTGAGTCTATTAATTTTGTTTCCCAACTCTAAATTTTAGACATATATTTTTCATTTCCCCAATACAGTTACGAGAGACTGAGGCAATCTCAGCATGTCCATTTCAGTGATTATCTTTTGATATAAGGAGGTGTGAACAAAGAAGATCATCAAGTCAGGTGGGGAGAAGAGAGATCATGGCTGTCTTTTAAGCCTGCAACTGCACTGGAACCTAGAATTCAGGACACCAGTTATTCATCTTGTTAACAAATGTTTACTGTGTGCTTGGAAAGAACACAGAAAGGTGAAGCCAGAGCCATAGGGCTTGTGTGGACAGTGAGTCTTTTCACTGCGTCCCCCGCCCTGCCAGTCCAGACAGCCCAGTGTCCTGGCTCCTTCCTCTTGCCCAAACTGAGTAGCATCACTGCCTTTCTTCAAACATTTTCTCTGCTCGCCAGAAGAAACCCAAACTCCATTAGAAGGTTCATTTCCTTCTTACTGCCCTTTATTGAGCGTGAAATTGCATCAGATTAGAACTCCAGTCACCTAGGCTCAGAAACAGACTTCATAAAAGCAGGAAGTGTTCTAAGTGAAAAAAGTTTGAAAGAGATTTGACCACACTTTTAAAGATAGTTAAAAAAGAGTGACTTGTTCATGAAAGAATAATAATAGCTAGTATTTTGACTATTTAGTAGATACCTAGGACTACTCCAAATGATTTGCATATATATATATATTATCTACTTTAGACATCTTTATGAAGTACATACTGGTATTAACATTTTGTAGAGGAGGATTCTCAGTCACAGAGATATTAAAAGACTTGCTTAAGATTACAGAGTTAATCCCTGGTAAAGCTGAGATTCAAATTCAGGCAGTCTGACTTCACTACACTATTAGCAAAAGCCCTCTGCATGGTAAGTCTAAGATGGAAATCAGGCTTAACCTCAAGGAAAATTGTCAACGTCCACTAATAAGAACAAAAGATCCTCTGTACCACCTTAGTATAAACCTTGAGAGCATCGTTGCCATGCATCAAGATTAAAAATAGAGAAATCATATTTGAGAAGAATAGTAATTATCATGTGCCTATATTCTTCTATTTTTTAAATTAAAAAAATTGCAAACATCCTCTGTGCTTAGCCATTAATTCATGGTGAGTTCTGCTAGCTGGGGTAAAGACTTTTACCTTGATGCTAAAAACAGGGTAACAAGAGACTTGCTTAATGAAGCTCATCATAAAATATGCAAAATTGCTTCTTTTTTTTTTTTTCCTCTCCCCTAAAATAAATTTAGCATACTGCCTATCAACTCACATCTCCAGAGGGCACTAAAGAGTTTAAGAAGTCTATGAACGAGTACTGTTGAGAGCAGAGCAACTTGCAAATAAGAACAGGCTGCCAATTCTGGACAACTTGGCAGTGGGACTTCCCAACCACAGCTCTAAGTCTAATGCAATTAAATCCCTGATCCCACATCCAAAAAGATCTCTTCCTGCAATCAGTCAATACTAGATGGACACACACTCTAGACATAATGGTTTCATATATTATTTAGATCCAATTATGGTGCCTGGTTAGTTCGCTGAAAGCAATGTTAATAATTCCTGATTCCTCATATCATATTTAAAGTTCAGAGATGAGAGAAGGTGACACCATCATTTTAAGAAACTGAGTGTAAAGTCTACTCTATGAAATGTAAACCTTCAGAGGGGTTAACCACTGAAGTGAGGCAGTCAGGAAAAACAACGCCTAAGTAGGCCGTGGTCCCTGAGACCACAGGGAGAGTCTGGATTTCTTCTGACAGATGTGAACATGTTTCAAGAAGGGCAGTGACGCTGCTCACCTTGACTGGCCAAGAGCAAGGAGTTTTTATTTGCGAAAGACAGTTCTGTACTCCTTCTACTCTGACTTAGTTCTTGACAAACTTCAGAAAACAATTCATAAAGTAAAAAGTGAATAGAAGTTAGATTAAATCCCAGTAAGAATAAAAGCTAAAAGTCATAAAATAGAAATGCAATTTTAAACAGAAGATAATAGACTTGAACCAATGAGCTGAAAGGTTACACTTTTTAAATATAACAAAGACTAAGACAAAAGGCTAAAACCCATGAGAAGAAGCATTTAAGCTAATCATGTAAATTTGATCAAGAGTAAAGCACAAAAGCACTTACAAATGAAAGCTGACATTAAGAAAAGAAAACAATAAGGAAAAATGGACTTTCAAAATGAAAAAGAAAAAGAAAGTTCAGAGATTAGGGAAATGAAGCAGTGACAGAAGAAGAGGGAGGGAGGAAAAATGAGAAGCAAACAGTGGAAGAACTGGTTTTATAGGGATTCAGTGTCCTTGGTGTCATGAGTCACAACAGGTAGAGACCTGTCCATACTGTCCGCCATTACCCAGAGCCTTGAATCCCACCCAGGACCCGGATGGAGTAGGGGCTCCCTGTGGAATGTAGCTGCAGGCAACTGGACATCTTGGGCACCTCCAATCTCCTTCCAACTTGGCCACCGAAGCTTCCAAGTCACCACTGTCCCCAGTTCATCTGCCAGTCTTGCTGGCTGCAGGTGATGCTCAGAGTCTCCGTGTTACCAACTTGCTCCTTGATGGCTTGACTTTGGGCAAGATTTTTTCAACCTCCCTGAGTCTGAATATCTTTACCTGAGTTGTAAAGATGAGAAAAGTACTAATAATGACGAATAATAACAACTTATGGCTGTCACATCACTTATGGCAGTCAATAGTATTCTTACGATTACTTCTAGAGTCTCTGCCAAGCACTAAGCAATGTCCCCATGGGTCCCACTTCACCTTCACACCCCCGTGTGGGGCCATTACTCAGACCCATGTTAGGATCAGAACATTCCAGCAGGAGGCTCACAGAGAACATCTGTCACTAATGGCCTCTGTCTGGGGTTCAATCCATGAACCTCAAGTTTCAGTTCTCTCCTGAGAGAGGTAGGCAGCTGGGAAGAAAACATGAGCTATGGAAGTGGGGATTAATTTTCCTGAGTAAAGGGAAACTTGGACTTCTCTCCAAGTCTTCTGTGCCTATTGAACACTGACCTAATGGTATTCCCTTTCCACATTTCAGACTCCACAACGTATGCACATTTTCTGTTCAATGCATTTGATACGGACCACAATGGAGCTGTGAGTTTTGAGGTAAGCTCTGGACTCTTTTTACATTGTTTGACTTAAGACACCCTTAAAGGGATTTTAATCTTTTCAGTAGAAAAACTTGAATTTGGTGATTTGATCATTTTGGAGCAGAGGGGGAAAGCCCTAGAACATCTCTTTGCTCTCATTGAATTGCTAAGATGCTGTCCTAATCTTTCAAAAGTCTTATAAATTACAACCCATATTTAGTTTATTCTCTAGTAGTTTATATCTCTCTGGACAAAGCTTTCCTCAACTGCAAGAGAACAGAAGGCAAGTGATCTAACTAACATTTCTTGGGGGTACTAGGGGCCAGTTACTTTGGTGGGCCTTGGAAACACATAGATAAAAAAGTCAAACCTTGCTATGGAAGTCCTATAAGTGGCAGAGTCAGGCAAGAAAATACATATAGAAAAATGTTATATTCAAACAGCCTGACAAGATTGCAAGTAAATCTCCCTTCAAATTACAAAAATGATCTGCAGAGAAAGTATGTCATTTTGTTCATGATATTTTGTACATGACCATCCAGGAAAATTAAATGGGTCCAGGATATTCACATTTGCATATGTGAATATATATGCTATGTGATCATATCTATCTATATATTCATAAATATGGAATATTTATGGATGCATAAACATCTATAAATATATTTGTAGGCATTTATAGATATACTGATAAATATTTATATATTTATAATTATACATTTAGATGTTTAGATATTTATAGATATATTTATAGGTATAGAGACATTTAGACATTTAGACAAATAGATATTTAGATATAAATGAATATTTATAGATAAATAGATATTTATAGATATTTAAAGTTGGATATTTACTATAGAGAGAGATGAGATCATTTATATGATTCCTATGGTGCATAGCAGTAATATATTTACATCTAATGTTAGAAGAATAAACCAAACACTAACTCTACTCACCTGTGAAGACTGGTGCCTTTTATTTTGGTTATGGGTAGAAGGTGTATCTCATCTCTTTGCTTGAGTTCTGAATAGCTGTGGTTGGTCACTGGGCAGTAGACTTATCCTTTATTTATTTTGTAATTCCAGTTTCTCTCTGATAAATAGTTGCATGGTTAGATACAGAAGTCTATGTCTACTTACAGTGAAAATGAGGCAAATTGGGGGATAGATTTGGTGGAGAACGATGAGGATGCAGCTTACACATGGGCAGAATTTCTAGTGATGGCTATAGCAACAGGAAGCAGATGACGGAATGGGATCAGCAAGAAGGTACTAGTGGCAGCAGGGGCTATAGCAGGGGAGTCTGCCCAGAAGGATCAATGAACTCAGTCTCAAGGAATCAGCAGAAGCTGCTCAAGAGAACAAAGACGGGATGGGAAGCTGTGGGGCAGGAGGCAGAGTCCTGCAGAGTTTATCAGGCTTGAAGGAAGAGAAAGCATTTGTAAATCATGTGGAAGATAGAATACAAATGAGAGAGGCAAAGAAAAGATGTGGAAGGAAGCAGAGGCTTGGGCCTGATGAGTCTTAGGCAGGATGCTGCAAGGAGGTTGAACCATCTTACGGGAGATGAGGCACCCTAAGGAGTAGGCACAGAAGTGTTCATGTACCAGAGTAATGTTCCTGGAAATACAGTCAGCACTGTTCATTCCAAGAGTCCAGAAGGAGTCAAGGAAAGCTAAACTGCAGGGAAATGCTTTGAAGATGAGGGGTGGACACAGTCAATAGATATTAAAATGAAATCAGTAGACATAAAAATCTGCCATGTTTAGGAGAAGAAAAGTTAATTTTTCAAGATCTCTGGATACAAGGACTATGGGGTATCAGGATGAAGAAAGAAAGAAAGAAAGAAAGAAAGA